>JABUQX010019170.1:25000-32500 GCA_015478945.1 Trachelipus rathkii
TTTATTTTGCATGTACAATCAGAGGCATTGACAATTCACCCGCCATCGGTTCATACTTATACATACATTATCAAAAAGAATTTTATCTTTTATGATTGACTAATTTAACCATTTGCAAGCTAAACTGCAAACACATCGATTATTATAAGAAAATTATAATATTACATAGATATATATATAAGGTTATATATATATAGCAATAGTATATTTACAGTTATAAGGTTATGTTTGTTAGTTAAGGTTGGCTATTATTGCTGTATATTACGTTTCACATATATTATGTTATATATTACATTATTAGGCATGCCACGTGGCTGGCATGCGCTGGTTATTGTTGCTATGTTGCGCTGGCAGCAATAATACAGCCACGCGTTGGCTGGGGCTGGCAGCTGCTATATATGGCGTTATTGTTATTACATATTATTACATATATGCATTCATATTATTATTATATATATATTACATATATTATATATATATTATTATATATTATTATATTATATTATTATTAAGGTATTACATATATATATATATTATTATTATTATTATTATATATATATTGTCTATTATATATATATTATATACATATACATACATTATATTATTATTATTTGATATTATTGTATTATATATATATATATATATATATATATATTATATTATTATTATTATTATTATTATTATATATTACATATTATTATTTGATATATATATATATATATTATTGCTATATGTTATAGTTAGTTATATATATATATATAATATATATATATATATATATATGAGTTAGTTATTACTATATATATATTATATATATATATATATATATTATTTATATTATTATTGATATATATAATATTATTACATATATATATATATATATATAGGCTATATAGGTTATATATATTGTAACTTATATTTAATGCCAACAAAGAGTTTAAATTAACAAACAAAGGCAAAATTAATCTTATTAATTTTTATGTGTGAATCAATTCATGGTAAGTGAATTTTCAAAGTCTCCGACTGTACATTATTGTTGCTTCTTGAAACATTTCAATAATAATAATAATAATAATAATAATAATGATAATAATAATAATAATAATAATAATAATAATAATAATAATAATAATAATAATAATAATAATAAATAATAATAATAATAATAGAATATTAATAAATTATTAATTAATAATAATAATAATAATAATACACACACACACATAATAATAATAATAATACTTATATTAAATTTATCGATCCTTATGGAAGCAAATCTAAGAAGCCAATTAAAGAAGTTTTTTGAAGCACCAATTAAATTCATAGAACGAAATAACAAGGTAGCTTTTAAAGATGCAAAATTAATTGACTAAAAACAATATTTTCTTCAATTATTTATATATATATATATATTATAACATATATATATATATTATTATTATTATGTTAATATTATTATTATATATATATTATTATTATTATATATATTATATATTGATATTATTATTATTGCTATATATATATATATACATATTATTGCTACGTATCAAGTATACATAGTTATTATATATATATGTTATGCTATATATATATATATATTATTAATATATATATATATATATTATAATATATATATACATATACATATATTATGGTTGTTAATATATATATATATATATATATAGATTTTATTACATAATACTTTGCTAGTTATATGTATTACAAATATTATTATTTTTCATTATCACTGTATTAACTCGTCAAAGGGTTATTACATATATATATATACATAACAAATAGATATTGAGCATAGTTATTATGCTATATATAGCATATTATTATACATATACATATATTATTGTCATACATAGGTTTGGTTGTATATTATTAGAGTATGCATATATATATACATATGTATATAAATAGCAAGGCAAATATATAGTTGATATGTAAACATAATATTATTGCTACTATATATTATAATAGTTACAGCATATTGTTGGGTTAAGTTATGATATATATATATATATATATAGTTATATAATATATTAAATATATTATTATTTACTATTATTATTATATATATATTATTAGTTAAGATATACATTTTTTTTGTTAATTTATATATATATATACATATTAATATAATATATATATATTATATATATATATATATATATATATATATGCTATATTGTTATATATATATATTATGTTATATATATATATGTGTGTGTGTGTGTGTGTCTGTGTGTTTGTAAAAATAATGTTAAAACCAGTTTGTAAAGACTGGATATAACAAGTACAAAACGTTGGGCTTTTTCTCACACAAGCAGTGTAGTTAGTGTGTTATAAAGAAAAAAAATAGCTTGAAAGTGAATCATGCAAGCAGAAAGTTCTTCAAGTGTGAATACTCTCCTTCGAATCAAGGGAATAACATTCTTTTTCAGGAGCATGAGCGTGTCATGAGCGTGGTTTGAGAGTTTCGAGAATGTTGTTCTTGAACAAATTACTTATTAATGTGAATCAGGCTTAATTTATTTAATTCAGTAGATTAAAATCTCAGTAATAATACACTTTCTTTCAATGAGCATGAGCGTATCGTAAGCTTGTTTTGAGCGGAGCTTGAGCGTAGCCAGAGTGTTGGTTTTTGAACAGATTAACAGTGTGAATTAAGCTTAATATGTTTAAATTTTTTTTAAGTAATTTCAAATTAAGATAACAATTATATTTCTCAGGAGCATGAGCGTGAGCGTGATTTGACTGTATCTTTAGCATGAGTTAGCAAGAGAGCACGTTCTGAACAGATTAAAATATGCGAATCGTTTAATTAATTAATTTATCTGATTAAAAATCTCTTAATAAGATTTAATTGCTTCAATTAAATTCTTCTCCGTGAATTTGATTGACACAAAAAAACCTTGAAAATATTGACATCCATCAAAAAAGAATGGTTGCGTTTCCATCTTACCTATTATTATTATTATTATTATTATTATTATTATTATTATTATTATTATTATTATTATTATTATTATTATTATTATTATTATTATTATTATTATTATTAATATTATTATTATTATTATTATTATTATTGTTATTGTTATTTAGTTATTGTTATTGTTATTGTTATTGTTATTGTTTTTGTTTTTGTTGTTATTGTTATTGTTATTATTATTATTATTATTGTTATTATTATTATTATTATTATTATTAGATATTACATTATTGCTTATTATTATTATTATTATTATTATTATTATTATTATTATTTCCTCTGTTTTTATCTTGCTCACGATTCAGCCATTTTTTATTGCTTTTTTCAATCAGCCAATATTTTATTCTTTTCTATAGGCAATTTTTAATTCCTTTCTATAAGCAATCTTTTATTCCACTGAAGCAGGAAATTTTTCATCTCCGCCCCCCCTGAATATATATATAAGGTTACATATATAGTTATTATTATATATAGTTAGTTGGAGTGTTATTATTACATATTATTATTATGCTATGGTATATATAGATGGTGCAATATATGTTGGTTATTAGAGCATATATTATATTGCTGGTTAGATATATATATATACATATTATTGCTGTATATATACGTTTCATATATTGTTAACATGTACAGATCTTCTTGCAATTTTTTTGATATTATGTTATGAAGACATACCTAAAAATATACATATGTACATTATTATTATTATTGGTCATTATTAGTTTTACATATACATATTGGTTGGCAAGGTTATTGGGTTGGTGCTGCTGTCACACAATGGGCTGGTTGATATTTCCATATTACATACAATGTATTAGATATGTCTATGAGGTTGTATATATTTATTGGGCTACATACTACATAAGTTGTCAGTTGTTGATACATACATATATATATATATATTATATTATATTACATATATATTATTATATATGTATATACATATATAATAAGTTATTGGTTTATTACATATATATTATTATTATTATATATATATATATATATATATATATATATACGGTATATACATATATAGTGTATGTGTATTATTATTATTATGATATATATTATGGTTGTTAAGGTTATATTAAGGTTATACATATAGGTTATACATACATGGGTTAGGGTTATATACAAGTTGTTAATAATAGCTGGGTTGTCACTATTGGCTGGGTCATATATATATATATATATAACTGTTATTTCTCTCTCTCTCTCTCTCTCTCTCTCTCTCTCTCTCTCTCTCTCTCTCTCTCTCTCTCTCTTCTCTCTCTCTCTCTCTCTCTCTCTTCTCTCTCTTCTCTCTCTTCTTCTCTCCTCTCTCTCTCTCTCGAGTTAGTTTAATCAGATTCCATCCGTCTTAATCGATTCAAATGAGGCTCCGTGCACCTTTGACTGTTCGAGTTTTTGAGGTTCTTCTCGAACTGACTTTTCTCAGAAATATCCAATATTTAAAGTTAATACAAAGTAAACAATCTACTTTTTTATAAGTAAAGAATAAAAATGACAAGCAATAACATTTATTTTATGAAAGATATTATTATTATTATTATTATTATTATTATTATTATTATTATTATTATTATTATTATTATTACTTTTACTATTATTATAATAATTATAATTAATATTAATATTTTTTCTTAAATATTGCCATTAATTTTACTATAATGTTTTCGCAAATATTCATTTCATTTATTTTCATTTTTTTTTTCATTATTTCTTTTTATTATTATTATTGATTATTATTAATATTATTATTTTAATATTATTATTATTATTATTATTATTATTATTATTATTATTATTATTATTATTATTATTATTATTATTATTATTATTATTTTTGTATTATTATTATTATTATTATTATTATTATTATTATTATTATTATTATTATTATTATTATTATTATTATTATTATTATTATTATTATTATTTTTATTATTATTATTATTATTATTATTATTATTATTATTATTATTATTATTATTATTATTTTTATTATTAATATTATTATTATTATTATTATTATTATCGGATGATTTATATATAAATTTATATATAATAAGCATAGGTAAAAGTAGTAGTATTAGTATTACTACTATTTTAGTCCTAGTACTAATAGTGCTAGTTGTAGTTGTAATATTAGTAGTTCTAGTAGTTGTAGTAATAGTAGTAGTAGTAGTAGTAGTGGTATTAGTAGTGACAAAGGAATTGTGAATGACAGAGGTGATATTTTTAAGTAAGTGAAGGAAGAGGAATGGTGCCGACATTATATTAAGATTAATTTCAAAACTTTTTACAAAAGTAAAGTTTAAAGGAAAAAAACTTTGAAAATAAATAAAAATAATAGAAAATAATTAGATTTATTTTTTTAACCTTTTTTTTTTTATTTAATTCTTTTTTTAACTTTTTTTTATGTAATTTTATTTGTTTTTATTTTTATTTTATTGAAAATTAAATTATGTGACGGAAATAAAAATGTGATTTTCAGTTTAAAAATTAAAAATTTAAATTTTTTTGCAAATTTTAAATTTAAGAATTACATTTGATAATATTTTTTGTTTTTTTAATTTATTATTGAGTTAGTTTGAGTTTAATCTTCTTTACTTCAGCACAATCCTCATATGGTTCATTTTCATATGATATACATTATATTGATACATATTACATATTATTATTATATATACATATATATATATTGTTATAGATATGATGATGATTTATTATTATTTATTATTATTATTGATAATATTATTTTATTATTATTATTATTACAATATTACTAAATCATTTACAAACACACATTATTTTCATGTCATCTCATCACTTCTATATATATATGCAGAGTAGCAGGTGGCAGAAGAAGAATATGAAAGATATATATATATATATATATATATATATATAATAGAGTATATATATATATTATATATATATATATAAGGTGTGTGTGTGTGTGTCTGTAGGTGTGCCAAGGTCGAAACGAAACTTGGCTATCTTAATGTATGTTCTTCCTGTAAACCCAGACCTCTTAGAGACGAGCTCAGAATACAAACTGTGTATACCATTGTGCAAGAATGGTCCTGAAGGCCTCCAAATATTAGGGTAAGGGCTCAAAGATTGAATAAGCCGGAGGCTCTGGCAGTAAGATTTAAGATGCTAAACGATAGCAGGAGATGGACCTTGTCGTTGGCAATAAAAATTATAAAGTACATGGAGTCGGATTTAAAAAGAGATAAATTAACCTTTAAAGTTTAAACATTTAATAGTTAATTGAATTGACTTGTTGTGTTACTGTAAATAGATAGTAGAAATCATTAACAAAGAAATAAACTGTGCCGAATTTTGCTATTCCGAAACTATCTTATTAATTCCGCTATTGCAAGGGTGATTTCTCTTAATAGGGGCATTAATGTTAAAGAGATCAAATCTCTTTATATATATATACAAAGCAGTATAGTAAAGAAAGAAATATATTATTAAGATATATATATATTATTTATATGTCCTATACTTATTGCGTAGGTGTATGGCATGGCTAATATTGGATCAAGGTTGTCACTTATATATATAAACAGTATATATACATAAAAATATATATTGTTTTTAAATTTATTGTTATTATATTTTCCTTCTAAATATTACAAAATCTTATTATTATTATTATTATTATTATTCATATGGAATTAATATTATTACATTATTATTACTAGATATTACTGGTTATTACATGACATACAGGCATATATGGTTAGCTGGGCTGGAATGGGCTGGCGGGATGCTGCTGCTACAGCTGTTGCTATACATATTCACATATATAAATTGTGATAATACATATGATATTACTACACACTACGCGGTCTCCTAAAATGCTAACACACAAGTTAATCCTGAAGTGCTGATGCATAGATTATGTACCCTTACATTACTACATGGCGGTTTGTTGGGTGCACTAGCTGCTACTGGCTGGCTAGCTGTATTATTCGCTATTGCGAGCTAACACACTAGGTCGTTCGCTAGTATATGGCTGGGCTATTGGTCACTAGTTATGCTGTACAGCATAATACATATACACATATATTGGTTATTAATATGTTACATTATTATTACTATTATTATTACATATATATTATATTTCATTTGGTATATATATACATATATATATATATTATTATTATTATTATTATATTATACATAGTATATTATATATATATTATGGTTGTTGTTAAACTTGCTGTATTAGTTTCATTATTAGCTATATATATCTATATATGGCTACACATATATTGGTTGGTTACTGTTGTTGGTTATTGTTGTTGGTTATTGTATACATATATTACATATATACATATATATTTATATTTGCTCTTACTATCATATATATATATAAACATATTATTATTATTATCATATTACATATTACTATATATATATATATATATGTTATATGTTATAAGAATATATACATATTATAGATGCGTTATTACATA
>JABUQX010019170.1:40000-45191 GCA_015478945.1 Trachelipus rathkii
CTTTGTTAAAAATAAATGTGTTAACTGAAAAAATAGCTTAGGATTTCATTTCCTATGCTAGAATATGTTAAAGTGTATTTTGTCTGCTTATTATTCATTTTTTCTATCATTTTAATCTGGGATCTTCTCATTTTACGGGAGATTACTACTTATAAAGTGATTTGATCTGAGATCACTTAAAGCATAAATTGGTTATGCATGCTACATATCTAATTAGCTCCATAAATGTATTATTTCTTCAATATTCTATGCCGATTTATGGATTTATTAGCTTAGAACATGGTGATTGTGCATAATTATTATATCACTAATGATTGTTCTTTTTTAACAAAAATTTGCAAAACATAGTGATTTATTATTATTAGTAAACTACTATAACTATTGTTCTACTAACGTACTATAATAGTTTCCTTAATTAATTATGTCACTTATTTGGATTTTATTTCACTATTTATTATATATATATTCATTTAATTATTATTTCAATAATATTTGTATTATTATATGATTTTATTTATTATTAATTAATATGGAGATTATTTTATTACATATTTATATTTATTTTCACATGATTATAGTTTTATCTTTCATCCATGGGTTGATTAATTGACCCCTTTATTGTTCTTTGGTGATATAGTAGAAAGTGACTAATAACCTAAGTATAAAGTGTTTTCTATCACTTTGGTAGGGTAGAATAATTTTAGATGCGTTAGTATTGAGATAGTTTGTGGTACCAATTTTGCCTCAAGTTCCCTTCCAAATAGAGGTGTAGTGTGTTGGTCTTCATAATCTAGACAGGTTGTACCATATTGCTTCTAATTATTTAATACAAAACATAATCTTTGTAAATGCTATCGATTTAAGTAACTATCAGTACATCAGTATGGTGGCGGCTTTTTAATTGTTCTTCTTTGGCACCTACATACTATACTAACATTTATATTCTTATTGCCTACTTTCAGCTTGATGAGTTGTCCTTGGTGCTATAGTTAGGAGGAATATGTTTTTTAAAATAGTTCATTTATATATATATATTAGAACCAGATTTAGAAAACAATGTAAAACAGCCAGAGCCCATTAGTTTTGTACCTATCAGAAGTTAGATTTTTGAAGTATTTTAAATTGATAGAGCTCATAAGGTAATACAAGCAGAGAATCCCTGCCATAATGGATATGGACTCTGAAGAAGGCCGTACTGTCATGGTATTATTTCTTAAGGGTTTCATGATCATTCCAGTCTATGGCTACATTTGTATCAGAATAGATAATAATCCGTTGTTTAAATTAGCAATAACGAGTTTTTGTTTCTAGAAATAATTCCTTGGCAGAATATGGTTCCAGCTGTTTCATAAATTTTTCTGAGGTTTATTTACATCAAGTATACCCATAAGCCTTCATGGCTGGGACCCAATAACGGGAAATATTTATATTTAGAATGTATAAGCAAATTAATCTACGACTCTCCGCCGAGTAATATAAGACTGCCAAAGATAAGACAACTAGACTGATCATAGCATCCATATCTGATACAATTACTTTACAACGGAGCTATATTGGTTCCGAGATTCAACGCCTTATGACCAGTCTCACCAACACTAGTTTCTTGTGCCTGTCAAATATGCGGTGATGTAATTAAATAAGTTGAAAAAAACAAAAAGTACCAGGGATTTAGCTTGATGTTAAACATTTCAGTCTATATACACAATTTTTGTCCTCCTTATCTAAATAATAATAGGAATTTTCCTTAGAAAACTGAAATAAAGTGCTATGACAATCACTAGAATAGCAAATAAAAATATCGTTTAACAGGAATATAAGGGTAGCCTAGGTAGTTAAAATAATATTTATTGTATATATCACACACGATAAAATAGAATATTTTTCATGGTTTTTTCCCACTGGAATGTATGGTAAAAGAGAGGTCTAACTTTAATACATAAAAAAACTAAGGAGGCTCCCTGACCTATACATAGAGCCAAACCATTTTTTTTGTTTGGGTAAAAATACCCATTTCTAATATACCCAGATTTTAAAGAAGAATGTACTACATTGGGATAATTTATTAAGATGTTAAAGGATTGTTGTCAGCTATACTATTTATTAAAGTGTAAAGTATTTTGATGTAAATAAATTTTTAAAAACATCCCTCTTGTAAATATTGTCCTCGAGTTATTTTATTACCAAAGAAGGTATCGCTGAATAAGTGAAAATTGGATCATATTCATATAAATTTTTCTTCGAGTTAATACGTTTCTCTTTGTTTCCAAATTTATTTTCATATGACACATTTCTGCCTAGTTTGATTCACACTTACAAATCCAAATAGTACATGTTTACGTTCCTAAGATATATGTCTTCCCTTTTTTAATTGGCCATAAGTATTCGTTTTCATCCCATAAGGCGAAATACTTTTGGTAAAATTTTTAGTGTTTTACTGTCCTTTAATTAAAATTTAATTAAGGTAAGGGAACAAAGATTCGAGCTTTGAAGACGAGTTTCTTATTAATGAATGCCCTTAGCTACTACCAGATTATGGCCTGTTAGATATATACTCTCTACTCTGGAGACTTTACTGTAAGATGTAGAAGTTAACTGTAGCAATCTAATCTTGTGGTCTAATCTTGGTATAGACGATAATCTTACTTAAAGTCATAATTTTTGAAAATTGAAGAATTTGTCAAATTTAATATTGTAATGTCAAGTAAATAATAGCTGCGCCATACAAAAGCTCATAAGCTTCAGCTGATGTAATGGAGTAGAGTGTGACCCCGCAAAGATTAAGATACGCCACATTGCTGATGTTATATTTTACCAGACTCTCGATCCCTTCTACAGGTACTCTGTAAATTTATGAATTTGGACTTATACTAGTACTACAGATGAGAAGTAATTATTTTTTAAAGGGAATCCGTATTTCTATCTTTTAGTGAGGGGAGGGGAAAGTACATGAGTAAAAGATATGGATTTGATTATTCTTCATGTTTAGTAGCAAGCCCTCATTTGCATTTAGGACGTTGAATCCGTTTTATATAATGGTTTTCAAATATTAGATACTTCATTCGGCTTTTATTTCACTAACTTAAATCGAAGTTGTTTGATAAAAACTGAATGGATCGCTCTCTACCCATCTAAATATGTGCTCTAAAGCAAATTTATAACATGTGTCCTCGTATATGAGATTGTTTTTTTGAGTATAAATTGTGACGCAGCATTTTGTATTTCCTGAACGAGTAACAAGATCATATAAAAGAGACAATTGAACACTATTGTGAAACGCTATCCATCTCAAGATTGGTTTTACAGTTAATACGGACAGTAAGTTTCGTAACTATTATAGGTTGGGATTATACCTTAGTATAATCGCAGTAAATAAATTTCTTTTAAATGCCTTATATATAGATTTTTTTATTGTTTTTTTTTCTTAAAATCTTCCAAACAATTAGATAATAAAATAAATATAAATTAGTTAAACTATTATTTATCGAACTTTCATGAGGAACATCCTAGATACTGGTAAAGATATTACGCTTCACTCCTCAACTAGAAAGCTCATCTATTATATAGTTTTTCTTACATAAGTGGTTCTAAAAAAAAAAGTAAGGAATGGAGAATGTAGAAAATAAGAAAGAAAAATTTATTGGGGATATTAGTTTTAGCAGAATAAAGATAAATTCTTTATTTCATTATTCTTATAATTATAAAATAGAGATCTTACCCCTATATATTATTGTTATTTATGATTTTTATGGTATTTAATTTATTTAGTAATGTTTACTTTTTTGATTTCCATCCCTATTTTAGAACTAATGGTCTTAATATACCTACCAATAATCTCTGTTCAATCGGATGATAATCATTCCTCACATCTGACAGCATCATCATCGTTGTCCTTTAATGTCCTTTATTTCAATTTCAAATTTTCAGAAGCTAAATACCCCACGTTTGTTAAAACACTAAAGAGGGTAGCAAAAGGAAAATGTATTTCTATACCAATAGGATGAGGGACAAACAAATGCTAGTGTCTGTAGTTGTGTATATCTATGCCGTATTCGTTTCGTAATTTGGTTGATTTATTGGGTAAATATGTTTAAAATCAGGATCAAAATCAGTTTCTGATGTACGAAAAAGGTCTTCGATAATCTTCACCGAGTTCTACACAAATAAAATAAAAAGAATAAATATAAATTGATGAACTTAGAACCGGAAATAAGTATAATATAATTCCACTTATTTCATAAAGATGATATCCTATCACTTGCACAATTCCTTTGAATAAAAAATGAGATTAATAAAAGAAGATTAAGATACAATTAAATAAGATTAGAATTATAAGTTGAAAACATTATTAAAATTATAAAGAGAATATATTGATTGTTTCCTGTATGAGAATTTACATAAGAAGATGTTTCAACTAATAGACCACCTTATAAAATCCAGTATTCAGTTTTGGAACGTTTTGTAGATAGAATTTATTTTTGTCGTAGCTTATGTGATAGGCAAATTTTTGGTCTTGAAAACTTCGGATAGCAAGTATGTATGCAAACTTGGATATCCATTTATGGAATATGATAATTAGACTACTTGGTACAACGAGCAATACCTGGGCCTTTAGCAATTCACCGTCAAAAATTGAGAACTAAAGCTGCACTGCCAGACTTTTCAAAACTTCTAATCAAACGTTAGGTAAGTAAAAATTTGAAGAAAAAAACTTTTAATCACATTATATTCTATAAATTATATATCCGTCAATAAACATAGATTTATACCATCCAATAATCCACAAGAGTTCGATCTTTGCTATCTGAAGATAACAGTGGCTCGGTTAACAAAAAGAAAAGAAAAACGAACAATTTTGAAGAACAAGGATAGTGATTATAGCAATTCTATGAACTTATCATTACTTATCACAACGAACAGAGCTGAAAAGTAATATCTAGAAATAAGAACTCCATAAAACTGATTTTAAGGAGTGATACTTAGGAGACTGAAAGAAACCCTTAAGGGTTTACATTATACACAAAAACTTAGAGAATATGCTGACTTTTGCAGAAACGTGCAAAATATATAAAATAGCGTTAGGATAGGCGTGGGTAGGGTGTTCATGGAAAAGTATTGATTCGCCCCTCTTAAAAACCGAGTTAAAATGAAAAGTAGGCTGTTATAAGCTGGATAGAAAATAACTTGGTACAAC
>JABUQX010019171.1:0-30000 GCA_015478945.1 Trachelipus rathkii
ATTATTATTAAGGTTATTATTATTATTATTATTATATATACATATATATATATATATATATATATATATATATTTATATATATATATATATATATATATATATATATTATTATTATATATATATATATATATATATATATATATATATATATATATATATATATATATTATTATATATATATTATTATATATTATTATATATATATATATATACATATATATATATATATATATATATATATATATATATATATTCTATCTTCTCGGCCACTGACCACCCTGTCTTCAGAGCAGCCACACTACTTCCAGATACCCGCCGCCGCTGACGATTTCATTCATAGATCGCCTAGGGATGAGATTTACCAGATTTCTGTGTGTTGATGGTTAGAGTGACAGTCTAGTAGGAAATGTGACACAATTTCCGGAACCTGGTTGCAATTAGTGGATATTCGAGGTGGTTCGATTAAGGTTGAATCTGTATTTATAGTGTTGCAAATTTGGGTGGGAGCCGAATCTTAATTTGGTTAAGGATGGCTGAATGGTTCTTGGGAGAGAGTTAAATTCAGATGATATTTCTGTTGGATGTTCATTTAGTATATTATTTGATTGTCTGTTTCTTAAACAGTTTTCGTTTAGGAGTGTGTGGATTTGTTTGATGTAAGAGATGTTGTTTTGTTATCGTGGTGGGATGTCATTCAGAATTTGTTTGTAGAATAGGGCTGGAGAGGACGGACGTTCAATAAGCCTGTGATAAATGGGGTTAGAGATGGCGGTATGACACAGGTGGGTGCTGAGGTGTTTGTGTTTTTTCGTAGAATTAAGTTCCTATCATTTCTAATTGCTTGTCTATGGATGGTATTTTTGCTTCTTCATGCATAAGTTGTTGTGGGGTTGCAGATGTGCATCTTGTTATAATTATAATAGCCTTGTTTTGGGTAATTTGTAGTTTAGTTTTCTTATATTTCTCTTGATCAATAATGAGTGCCATGTTTTTGAGGCGTGATTCAGTGTTGGATGGATGAATTGTTTATATGTGGTGGTGGATATCTGTTTGTTACTTGTGATGTCAGTGCCGGCTATGGTTCATAGTATATTCAATTTCCTGTTTGCTGATGTTGTTACGGTATCTATGTGTTTTGTGAAAGTGAAACGTGTGTCAAGTGTTACGCCAAGGATTTTAGGTGTTTTGTTTAGCTATATAACGGTATTATTTATGTAGATTTGGGGGTGGGTAGTACTGAATTGTTGGTCAGTTGTGATTAGAGTGATAGATGATTTATTTGGTGAGGCGGACATTCTATTGTCGGTCAGCCAAGTTTAAAGTTGGTTTATGTATTGTTGGGTCAGATTTGTAGCTGCGTTTGTGTGTGGTGGCCATGGTGATGTCATCTGCGTAGGTTGTATGTTTGTGTGGTATGTTTGTGGTTGTGGTAGATCGGCTGTGAATAAGTTAAATAGGGTGGGGATAGGATTGCTTGTTGAGGTACGCCGTTTTTAATATTTACTGTGCGTGATTTTTTGTTGTTGTCTGTATCTGGAATGTTCTCCCTGATAAGAAGTTTGATATCCATATTTCTAAATTAGTGGGGATTTTTAATTTTATTATTTTATGGATTAAATTGTGTTTGGGAACTGTGTCAAAAACTTTGTTGATGTCAATTGTTAAGTATTCTTTTGTATGTGGATTTGAGATTTAAGCCGGTTATTATATTATTGGTTATATGATTTTTATGAGGGTTGTTGTGGCTGAGTGGTTTTGTTGGAAGCCGAGTTGAAAATTTTGTTTGGGGATGATGTGAGTTTTTATATGGTTAATTGGTTGCTTATCTTTATAGTTAGGTATGGTTATGAGGTGGTATATGAGTAATATTGGTTTGTCTTAATATATTATTTGTGTGAGGGCGTATATTTTTGTGATAGTATATTATTTTTGAGTTTATTTTAGGTAGGCGTCATTGGGGTATATGGTATAATTATCAGTATGAGTATTGGGTGTATGTAGTATTATCTCGATATATTAGTGTGGTAGTTTTGGGGGATACGTGGTTATTTTATGTAGTACTTTGTATTTGGTATTAGTTTTGTATATTTATTTTATTGATAGTAGTTATTTTGGTTGTATTAGTTTGTATTGATAGGTTGTGATTGTTTATTATGTGCGTTTTATACTTATTATTGTATTGTATATAATTTGTAGGACTATTGAGTACGTTTTATTTTATTTTGTGTTTGTGTTGGTTTTCTTTTTATATGTTTAGTTATTATTAGTATATTATGTGGATTTAGTTGTATTGATTATGATAGGTATTATATGATTTGATATTTATATATATGTCGGATTGATTATTACAGAACTACACTGAATCAAGCTTAATGAGCCGATTCTTTAAATACGGTTATTTCCATCGGCACAAAAGGTATAGAACTTCTAATTCTAGTAGGCCTGTGTGTCTTTATGCTGAATTTTGCGTGGGGGTGCTGTGCTGTTAAGTTTTTTATATCTATGCACTTAATTGTACGGGTAAATTCATTGGTAAGTTGGTGCATTTGGATAGATGTTTATCTGTATAATGATTAGTTGGATATTGGGTGAACTTTGCAGTTCCTAGTTCAGTGGGTAGAACTCGGCGTTTCCGGGCTTCATAGAAATCGAGTAGTTAGTTTCCATTCTTTTTTATTTTTGCTGATAAGGCTTATATTATATGTGATATTAATTTGCTTCAAATCTAAGCTGAAGAATGTTTAACTAAGTCTGAATGTTAAAATTTAATCAAACTCGCTATAAAATGACCTAATCTAACCTTCAGTAAAGATTAGCTCTTCCATTCGAATTAGATCCGTCGTACACTAGCAAATTATTTGAGTGAAACTTCGCTAATTTTTTAATCGTATTATCCAAAATTGGAATGTTTTTAGTAATTTGCGAGAACAGTTGTGTTTTTTTGTTCTTTTGATTAGGCGTGTGTTTCTATTTTATCTTTAAAGGCTAATATTATTTTTATAGAGTTTTATTTTGGGTTGATTTTAAATTTGTGGAATTAATTGATTATTTTTTTTTTTTAAAAAGAGTTGACTTCTTTTATCTTATTTGAGTTTGTTGGAAAGACTTGAATGGTGACGGTTTTTTCTCTGTGAGCGAATGGTGGTTGTTTGTGTTTGTTGGTGTTGGTGGGGTTTGTTTTTTGTTGGTGTTGGTTGTCATAATATGATAGCTAAGTATGTGGCTGTGTGCAGATTTGTAATTTCCAGTTATTCCTTTTGCATTTGTGTTAGCATTTATGTAGCATTTGACAGGGATTGTCAGGTATAGAGCCTGAAGTAAAGTGGGAAGATGTGTTTGGCTGGTAAGGGGATATTTGAGGGTGGCTTTGGTGGGATTGAAGGTATGTTAACTTATACTTTGTGTGCGACTGTCGCGGGCTAATGTTGGTGTGTTGTTTGTGTGTTGTTGGTGTGGTTGTGTGTGTTTGTTGTGGTTTTTTTATCGACTTGTGGGTTATTGGAGATGTAGTTATGGCATTATTATTATTTTTGTTATATATGGAGCTCAACGTTGATTTATTGTAACTACGGATTCACTTTATTAAATGGTAGGGAATAATCGAGTTGCTGAGTATTTATTCGAGAGATCCTACAGACTATTTTATGTTCTCATTCTTAGACGTCATATCTATGTAGTGAGTATTATATATGTTGAGTAGGTAGTATTGTGAGTTGATTTATTATTGTTTTAGTTTAATAGGTTATATATAGCGCCGTTTAATTGATATGGTTTTATGTGTAGTTGATTACGGTTTGTTTTTATATTATGTGAGACGCTTTATAATATAGTGTTTAGTACTGTAGGTATTTTTGTCTATATTATAGGTATTATTTGGTTGTTTATATTTCACATATTGTTCTGTTAGGAGAGTGTGTATTTGTAGGTTATTCATTTGTGTTAAGAAGAGGATTGATGTTATGGTTTAGTAATATATCGTTGAAATTTAAAAAGTTATGTTGTATATAAATTTATATATCAGGTGGGCTGACTTCTCGAGTAGGTTTATTACTGAATATCTTCGTGGCGCTTCTGTCCGTCTCTCTCTCTCTTCTCTCTCTTTTATATATTCTATACGTTGATAGTAATTTTTTCTGATTAGTGATATGGGGATTGTTGTTAGTGTGTTGTATATAATTTATAGTTATATGGGGAGGTTTTTATAGCTGTATAGTTATTTTAATATCTTAGTTTTGTTATTGAAATGTAAGTATTGATTGGCTGTTTTATATGATATATATATATTATATGAGTCAGGTCAGGTTCTATTATATGCTGTTTTATTAGTATGGGTTTAGTTTTGGTTACTTTTCGAGTGTGCATGTCTGTAGTTACGTATGGCTGGGTATGTATTGATATATTTATGCTTACTGTATATGGTTTATTATTTATTTTACAGAGAGCTTGAGATATTCTTGCTTAAATTGTCTGTTTGTGTGTGTGTTTGTAAAGTTTTTTTTTGTTTTAATGTAGATACAGTTTTCTTCTGTGTGTTTTTCCAGTTGGGTTGAACTTTACGTGATAATAATTTTTGTATTGAGTATTATTTGCTTAAGGCTAATAGAGTCGTATAAATTAATCTGATTATGTGATATAAGTTGTTTCTTTCCCTTCATTTGAGAGTATGTTCTAGGCTGGATGTTTTTTAATGTGAGAGTTTTTATTTGTGTTTTTATTCTAAATTATTATTTGTGGTTATAGAGTTATTAGTGTATTTCTTATAAGTGTGATGCTTTGTACATGTTAAACTTAGTGATATGTGTATGAATACAGTATTTGTATAGAGCACATTTTGTGTTGTACTTTGCGCCATAATGTCACGAAATTATCGATGGACAGGGCTTACTCTGATCTCGCTTTTCCATCTGATGCGGCATGGGAGTTTCTGCTGTTTAGTGCCATTTGGTCTAGTAGATGTGGGTTAATGATGTTTATGCGTGTGATCGTTAATTGGAGGTGTTTACTTTTGTAGGCTGATATTGGTTCGTGTGTTAATTTTTGTGTGCATAAAGCCTTCTTTTATAAGTTGTATTTATGTAATAAATTTCAAAAATTATAATATGAGAAAATTTTATCGTAACCATTATGACTTTATGGTTCTAGAAAATTATGGAGTGAGGTTTTCTTAACATGTTTCTACTGGCTGGATGTGTTGTGTGGTCTTTTGTTCACCCGTTTTCTCGTTCGGTCTGGCTTTTTTGCATTTCTTTTAGTCGTGTTTGTGTTGCTTGAGCATGTTTGTGAAGAGTATGGGAGCAGGTGGCAGGAGTTACGCCTCTGATTATATTTATACATTACCTTCTTATTTATAGCGTATTTATTGATGTGAGCTATAGTTCGGGTCTTATCTTTTTAGTTTACTTTATGTTACCTGACCTAGTTTTTTGTATAGTGTTTATTCATCTTAAGGGCCCTAGGTTATTTATTATATGGTGAGTAGAATATCCCCCACCTCTTCTTTTTCACATCCTACGGGCTAGTCGTATTTGGTTCCATTGGCTATGGGTTAAGTACTATACCTGTTTATTATATTTTATTAGTTAGTTATATATTAGTTATTTCTATAGTGGCTTTTATAATATAGTTATTTTATTTTGTTTTTAACTGTAGTTTTATTTTTATATTTGATTAATTGGTATTTTTATATTCTTAGGTATTTTTTTCTGGGTTCTAAATGAAATATACACGGCTTGTGTTTTAGCTAATTTTGGGAGTTATGAGATGTTAATATTCATTGTGTAGTATATTCAAAAAATAATAATTTTCCGTATATATAAAATATGCGATCAATTGTGTGTGTAAAGTAGAAATTAGGTATTTAAGTTTGCGTCCTTTTTCAAGATTCTGATGTCTGAAAATCATAAAGGTGGGCGAATGAATTTGTAACAAAGAATGTGATTTATGTAAATTGTAGAAGTAATGTGTTAACTTTCATAGGTATCTATTTTGACATTATATGTTGTAATCGTTATTATTGGCTTTATTTTTGTGTTTATCATTTTATATTTAGTATCAATATTGTTATCATAGTTATCATTATTATTATCTCGATATTATACGTTGTGTATTGGTGTACGTATATATTCTTATAGATATATTGAGTATTTATAGTATTGATGAGTTTCTTTGGCGCGGCCGGGGCGCTGTTTTATTCGTATTCATTTTTAATTTTTTTCTCATTGTATTTGTTATTTAATTTTTGTCATATATTTTAGTTTAGTCTACTTGATTTACTAAGGGAGTGGATTTCAGAGTTAAGGTGTCTGATGGTTATTGTGAACCTCTCTACTGACTTTGGTTATCTACCGTTTTATATGTATGCTATTGTTTTATTTTATACCTATGATTAATATATTAATTTATAATTTTATTATTTTCTTGGGTTATTATTTATTTATTCGATCACGCATGCTGTGTGTCCCAGCGATAATCTGTGACGTGGTGTGGGTCAATTGAGAGTTGTATGGATCTCTCTTTATGAGTTTTCGATGTGGCAGTGAGGTTATAATATTTATGTTTGTTTTTTTTTTTTTTTAGGACTTTTTTTCATAGTAATGTTTAGTTGTCATATTTTGTAGAGCTAACGTTTCAATTTGATATGTTAGAATGCTGATGAGAAGTGTTGATAACGAATATGGTTTGAAACTTCATTATAGAGAATTTAATAATTAAGATGTAATGTCCAAATAACGTTTTGGTCATTTATGCATGAGTAATAAGTTAATCACGCGTTTAATGTTATATTTGGTGGTTTTTGATCGTTTGGGGTGTAATGAGTGTATATTTAAGGTGTAGTTTTTTTTTGTAGAGAAGAGATGAGATGCTTCTGGTTAATATACGTTATGTTTTTTTTCTCTGTTATTCTCATATATATTGGGATTTTCTCGAATCACTAACCTATATGTGGAGCCAGTGATTTCGATGAAATGTAAGTGTGTGCGTGTATCCTTTAACGCTAGCGAGCGGATTTCTATTCTTTTGCCGTAGACATAGGTTTTGTCCTCTGTTATCTGGTAGATTTTTTGGTGTTGCATTACTATGATAAATTATCCTCTGAGACGTGTTTTTTCTGCTGTTGCTCCGGATGGCGCTTTTTTGTCCAAAGGTACGATCGTTAAAAGTGAGGTGATATTTATTTATAGTATTTAGGCGTGTGGTTTTTATTGGGTTATTTATATGAGAATTTTTGGATGGTGACTCTGTCTTTTTATCAGCACCTTCATAATATTTATTGTTAATTAGTCATGGGTATATAATTATGAAAATATAAAACATACAATATGAAATACTCGGATTTTTAATGCTTTCTGATCCTATCGCGAAGCATATGCTTCTTGTTGTTCAATCTATAAGTTATTATTTCCTTTTAATACTAAGTAAGATTGTTGGTTTTTTTGCTTTTTGTTTTGAGCACTCTCCAACAACGAAGATAGTTAAATCGAAATTAATTATTAACGTCTTTTTTTAAAATATTTTAAACTTTAAAGTGTTCATTAGAATCATTAATCATTAAAATTTATTTTTAACATCTTATCCTAACAATATAGTGAAAAAAAAAATTAGAAAACAAAAACAAAAAGTAACTTATTCCTTTAAATATATGAAAAAGCAACACAAACATCAAGCAAATATCACCTAAAATCAAAGAGTATCACGTGATTAGCATAAATACCGTCGTATTCTGGTGACTCTTCCTAGTGAATATCTGTAATATTATCTTTTACGGTTTTAAAACTAATTGTTCAAATATACAATGATACAAGTGCAGAACCGACAAAAATCGATGCCCATATTTGGCTACGAAGAATGACTTTCAAGTTTACATGCTACTTTACGTATTTTTTCTCAAATTTAACCAGTTAGAATTTAATTTCTGAAATTTCATGGGTTTATTATTTAAACTCTCTCTCTCTCTCTCTCTCCTCGGGTTACTTTGTAAATTTTTTGGGGGTCTCTCTCTCTCTCTCGTCTCTCTCTCTCTCTCTCTTCTCTTCTCTCTCTCGGTTCCTTGTTGTCTTTGTGCTTTCATCTTCTCTCTCATCTTCTTTTCTATTTTTTGCCTAAATAGAACCTGATTAAGGGGTGGTGTTGTCCGCTTTTATTCTAGTATTGGTATATATAGGGCGTAGGTAGTTTATTGAGCATGGGTCATTTAGTATTATAATATTAATATTATCTGGTTCTATTGTTATTTATAGGTTACTTATATATTTATTTTAGTAGAATATATTAATATAATTTATTTTTATTTGTAATAAGTGTAGAATATATCTTATCTGTGTGTTTGTTGTTGTTTTGTTTACCGGGTGAGTTTAGATATTTTATATATATTTTTTTTTTATGTTCTAGTGTTTATATGGGTGATATTTATTACTTAAGCGTCTAGTATTTGTTATATTATTATATTTATATATTATATATATATATATTATATTTTTTTTATATTATTATTATTTATTTTAAATTTTATTTATTTTATATATATTTTTTATATTATTATATTATTCTATCTTATATTTTTTAATTTATTTATTTTTATATTTATTTTTTTTTTTATTATATATTTTATTTATATATTATATATATATTTATTATTAATATCTATTAAATTATTTTATCTTATTATTTTTTATATATTATTATTATTATATACTTATATAATATTATGGCTCAGCGTTTTTAGTATTATGTTTTCTCCTCAGTGATTGTATCTTTTCAAAAACTGTTAATGCTACATTTATGCGTTAATAATCGTGAATTATCATTGTTGGTGGAGGTTTTTATCTGGTTTTTCCAAATTTTTAAGTACGTGGAAAATGTAAAAGAAAATATAACAATAAATGAGAGAATATAAAAAGATATATAAATATTTATGTTTACTTTCTCAATAAACTACAATAGCTACAGTGAAATGGAATACATTTTTTGGAAATCCTGTAAAATTTATTCACATATTTGGAAATCATGCTTTATACTGTGCATCACTAGGGGGCTCGAGCCGACGGGGATACATTAGGGTTTGGACGTTTTCCTATTACTCCCGTTATGTGGTGAGGGGCGAGAGGAACCTTTCTTCCGCGATCACCCTCAATATATGCATTCAGAGCGGGTGTTCCGTGAGACCCTTTCTCCCGGAGTGGGGTGATTAGTTACTATCTCCGTAGTTTTTCCCCTAAGGCCGAAGAGACCCCTAGACTTCTGCCATCGGTGCGGTATATTTTTTTTCCTTGGGGTATTTCTTTAGTTTATAATAATAAAAAGTCAAAATGTTGATAGAATCTAATAATCTTTATTTATTTTAATATGATATGCATGTAAATTTGTTTTACGAAGAAAACCAGTGAATGTATTTAGGATTATGTGTTGTTTTTCTATATCATATTACTATATTGTTTGATTGATTAACTATTACTTTTTCAGTAGTTTATTGTATCTATTTTTTGTTTTGTTTTATGTGAATTATTTTTTCTTAATATGATATGCTTTATATTTGTATATCAATAATTAACTTAAATGTCTTTTAATTTGTATGTTTTTTGAGATTTTTTTTTTTTTTTTTTTTTTTTTTTTTTTTTTTTTTTTTTTTTTTTTTTTTTTTTTACCATTTTCTTCGTACTATAATATTCTTGGATTCCATGCATTTCCAAAGCTCAATTTCTGTATTTCCGTTTTTACTGTAGCATTATAATAGTTTTTTTTTGAAGATACATATTGTTACGGACTTTAATATCAATGTTCGCTGTACAGGTTTAGTATTATTTATTTTTTATTATATTTTTTATTTAGTTGAAATTTCAATATTTGGTGAGTATCTTATGAATGTGATTATTATTTTGATATTATAAAATGTATTTAAGTCTTTTAAATATAAATAAATGTATATAAATTATAAACATATTAATATAATATATGTATTTAATATATTTATATATATATATATATATAATTAATGTTAATATATTTATATATATATTATATATATATTAATATATATATATATATATAATATATAATATATATATATATATATATATATATATATATATATATATATATATATTTATTATATATATATATATTGCCCTCACTACTCACTGATAAATAACTATCAAGGAAAGGGTATAAATTAAATTTAAAATAAATAAAAAAAAAACAAATGTTACAGGGACCACCTACGGCAAATTTCGCTGGTAAGCCCAGAACCAAACTTTAAAGACAGTGAGTTGGATTAAATTCAGCAAGAAATACAGAAGATAGAAGAGAATTCCACAGAACAGATGTGACTGAAAGAAAAAGGAGGTACCACAATTAAAACGCCTAGAGTCGTAAATGTCTCCACACAATTCAAGGGAATTCAAATCACCCTTTGTGCAGCGAGGGCGTCGTAAAAAAATGGTAGCATACGAATAATCAGCTCTCTTGAGTACTTGGCGCTTTAGAAAAGATAATTAACCACCAAGAATATTATTGTTATTTTTCAACATTCCAATCTATGCATGAAGGGTAGTTTCTTCTTGCGGAAAACTGATTCGTCAAGATCACTTCCATTTAACAATTTAATAAATCACTAAGATATCACTTAAATCTTAACACATCATTTACGCAGACTAGTAATTGCAAGCGTATCGAACTGAGCCATTTATTAAAATCTAAGCTTCAGACTTCAAGCTTGGCCTCAGACTTGGAATAAAACTATGTCCGAATCACTTTTAGGACAAGGGGACTTCTCAAATTCTTATATTAACCTATTAATTATCGTTTTTGAAGTGCTGCAATATTAAACCTTAGCCATTATATTACAAAATTAAGGGACTTCTCACTTATGGCCTAGTACCAAAGTATTTCAGAGTCTAAACAACTCTCTTAAATAGTAGTTTAATGGCCAAGGAGCATACTAATCTTAATTCCAAAGATCTGCAATTGCAGATCAATCAGTAAAACAAGCAATAAAGTTTGATAATCACAGTTTACCATATAAATGATAAGCAATAATAAATGAGCAGATAGATGATAAGCTGTATGTGCAATTAAAAAATTAATGGGAGACGTATAGGTTTGTGTATGAAGTTGCATGCAATATTTGCCACAATAGGGGAGTACTCTCGCATTTTTACAATATATATTATATATATATATATATATACTAATATAATTATAAATTATTATAGTATATTCACGTTAATTTTCTTTATAAGATAGGATATAATATAATAATATCTAAATATATATAATTTAATAATATAATACTACTATATATATATAAATATTAATTAATATATATATATTATATCATAGATATATATATATAATATATAATTACTATTAATTAATATATATTAATTATATAATATATTAATATTATATATTTATATATTATAATATATATTAATTAATTATATTACTAATATATATATATATATTATAATTAATAATATATAGATATTTTAATAATATTAATTTAATATATATATAATTAATAGAATATAATAATAATATATATATATATATATATGGGTGAATACTAAGTAAAACGGATCAAAGACCTCAGTATTTGGATAAGAATATATAACTGTTGGGTGGCATATATCTCTCACGCAAAACACATACTCGGGAAAAAATGCATCAAATAAGGATGGTGATTAAGAGGGCAAGATACTGCTACAAGTGTAGAAATCATAAAGAGAAAAGAAACAGGCAGTTAATCTTGGGGCGGTCGCAAAGAAAATGCATATTAATTAAATATTGTGATATCTATACCATAATATTCAATAAGGGATTTCACCTACTCATAGGAGAGGTGTTCTGATCAAATATGTATAGAATCCAAACTTCAAGCAATGCAAAAGTCATTCTTAAACCCGTATGAGCAGGGAATGAGTGTCGCTCGTGGAACAACGCTTTAAATATAATGATGTAATTCGCACTTATCAAAGAATATTTACGGATACAGTATCTAATATTCTGTAACAGGGTCCCATTGCACGAGAAAGAGTTTTCATGATGTCCGCCGCTAAACAAATATATTAAATATAACGAAATGAGTTATTGAGTTCGGGTTACCGTTGGTGGGGTCAATCTAGCCACCATACAGTGATATCCGTGTTCTATCTAGAGATTATTGCGTGATAACGTACTATAAGCGTCGAATCATTATGCTTGGTGAAAAGATGCGTATATCTCGAATAAAAGTAAAGGCTGGGAAAGCTTACTATCAACATGTATATGTATTCAACTTCTATTATAATTTTATTAGCGATCGATAATCCCAGAGATGTAAAACGTCCTCGAGGATGTTCCGTACATATTTATTGACCTCCAGTAATGAACTGTATAAGGGTAGAGAGTGGTACTCAATTAATAATCTTGGGTAAGTAAAACTGATAAACATGATTAAATGAACGGTATTTCTGAAATTCATTCGAAATAGTTTTTAATGATTGACAAATTTTCCAGTCCTTATCAATAATTAATAGATGCTGGGGAAAGTTCTCAGGCTTGAGTGACCCTGTTAGCATTGTTGTGAATAGCAATGGGAAATTTAAGTTGTGTAGTACCCAGTGATGTAACTAGTTATATCTTGACAAATTTATCTTACACCTTCGATACTTTATTCCAATGACTGCTACTTCATCCGGCTGTTAAATCAAGTTAATCAATTATAACGTCATATAAATAATACCTTGAGTCTCAAAAAGTATCAAATTAGTGTATGGAACCACACGACAAAACTGTATTTCTAGGTGAACTAAAATCTGCGTAAGAGTGAGAGACACTATGGATACCTATCGAGAGGTAATGATAAGGGTGATATGAATCTCATCAATGCAGGAGTTCAAGATAGGTCCGCTGGATATCTCCGCATATGGGTAGCCAAAAAGGGCAAGGGTTCATGGAACTGAATTCTAAAAGATCCCTTGAGCATTCTCGAAGAAATCGCTTCTTCACATCCCAATGGTCTACCGATATACATAGCGCGGGAAGGTCCCAGGTTCGGCAATTACCTGTAAGCATGATTACAGAATATTGATCTCAGTTTCACGTAATTATTATTACTAACGCAACTACGTACAAAATAGTTCAAGTGTTAATTATGGGATGAGTATCACTCATACTTGGGGTAAATACGTTCAGAGGTTGATACAGTATTGCATCTTACTGATACACGAATCTCAGTTTCTCTGTTTCACAATATATCGCATAAGTAATATTTAACGCATTGTCAGCTCTGTAACCCATTAACAACTGCTGTATATTAAGTCAGTACCTAATCGTTTAATATAACCCAGTAAGATCCTTATTCTCTCTAATCTCAAATATTGATCGTGCGCTATATCGTATAGAACATTCGGACAACGCAGGTTACCTCCGCCCACATCATGTGCCAAAAACTCTTGATATTCCTCACCAAAGGTCATAGTAAATATTTTATGTCACGCACGCCAACCTGCATTTTACGCAGCCTTGTTTCGGTACATAGTATTCTGAAGCATGCCATACAAAATAAATGCTAATGTACCTTTGTACTTTATTTCGCTGCCCGCTTCTGTTTACATTCTCAGAACATGTGTATTTTAGGGAAAAATCTTTCTCACCACGTAAGTTTTATATTGAGTCAAGAGACGTTTGTTATGTTTACCCTATAAGTATACTCACCTTTTAATTATATATATATAATAAATATAATTAAATATATAATATATATAATATATATAATATATATACATATTATAATTAAATTATATATTAGTAAAATATATATATATATATATATATATATTAATATATATATTATTATTATATATTATAATTATAACGTTATATATTCAAATAAAGGATTAAAAATAAGCATTATATTATAATAGGATTTAGCATATATATATATATATATTAAATTATAATAATATATATTTAATAATTAAAATATAAATATTATAATATATATATATAAAAAAAGTTAAATCATATATAATATATATATATATTATATATAATAATATAATATAATATATATATATATAATATATATTATAATATATATATATATATATAATATATATATATTTAATAAATTAAACGCGTTGATTAATAGCACTTAAACAGGATACATACCGATCAACAAAAGATGAACCCTCACATAATAATAGATATATATAATCAATACTCCGTACTGTCTTAACTAATGTTATCATCCATTGCCATGGGTCGCAAAACAATATTCACAAAAACAATTCTTTATAATACGAGTGGGAGGGTATGTTACCCTCAGGATAAATATTATTTATTGTACAATTGTCTTTTACTCCACCAACTAACCTTATCTCCCACCAACCTATCCTCCCCCACACCCATAAATTGGATAAACTATCACCTTCATTAATAAATAACACAAATAAGTAACATTTTATTGGCTGTTTAAATTTTTACGTAAATAACTCTCAGTTAAAGAATCATAAACCCCAACATCTACTTGTTTCCTATAAGTGGGCTCAATCGGCTAGAGCGACAAGAGGTAACATGCAAGGCCCGGGGTTTCGAACTCCTATTCCGGAGTCCTAGAGGTAAGAAATTAGTCCAAGAGAAAATTACTTTCCTAATTAAAATGATATGCCACGTTAAAAAATTTGAACATCAATAAAAATAATTATTATATATATATTTATTAATTAATTAATATATATATTATTATATATATATATATATATAATATATATATTATAATTATATAATATTATAATGATATATTATATTAAACATTGTAACAGCCCAAGCTATACCTATGAAAAGAAAAAATCGTACCCATGCCATTATATTATATAATCAATATACAAACAGTCTTACCCGTATAGACCCTCCACTAGATAACCATTTATACCATTCATGAAACACACATATCAATTCAACCCCATATTAACTCACAAAAAGATAATGCTCTCGCAAATAAATACCAGATAACACCTAAACTCGAAGTTACTATTTCCAAAACCCAGACGGAATGCTTGTTTCGTCCCGCTTCTAATCAATCATCACTTCCATTTAGAGAACATAAAAATTGAAAATATATAAGAACACTCATCCCCTACTGTCGGAAAAGATGTTAACTCCCAAATCACATTCAGACACATTTGGTTCTCGAGATAGATGGATTCTTCCATCACCTATTCAAACACCCTTAGACATTTCAAGGGAGATAACTCCGACTGTCCTTATATGAATTTTACTCAAAGGCTACCTACAAAAAAGGAGATTTTTATCAAAAAACGGACACTTCAATTGAGAAGAATCATTTATGACTTCACCATGAACAACTCTGGATCTCATTCGACAGTATACTCACGCGACACTGTCATAGCAATTCAGTGACATCTTTATATATCATTCTAACCAAAACTTACAAACGGTGTGACGCCATTTCGTTTGTTTTTCGAGTCCGACTAAGCATTCGGAAGTCTCATAGACTTATTCGGCCTTACAAGGTTTTCAAAGGAGAAATATAATTTTGCTGGCAGTTGAGATACAACTACTGTAAGGGAACAGAACCGTACGTTTCGCACTATCAGTCCTGTTTGAAGCCTGCGACTCCCTTCACAACTCCTAACAGAGATGGGTAAATCATCGGATGATGAGTTCGCATTCACAGATGGTTCTCAATCAGATACTGATGTTTCATTCTTCCTAACAGACGGTTACTTATTCTCATGACAGCTAAGAACAACAGCTGGCTAGTATCTCAGACCTATACCACGTCGGCAACAGCGAGTATTTAAATAAGTATAGTCAGTGAATTTAGTGCATCAATAATTAATTTATTGGAGTTAAATTTAAATTTATGTTACGCGAAGTGTATTAATCAGTTTAAATTGTATTTAATTTAATAAAATGTTAGATATTTTAAAATAGTTTTTTCAAAAAAGCATTATTAAAGTTGTCCTGATTAGATATGGTAAGATTTGAACAAAGACTATATCAAAGGAGAGGTTGCGATAGTATGAACATAGGAAACCTCAAGATTTAATCAACAAAATTAGAATATCGACAAGACAAAAACATTATTATTCCGTATATTTTATAAAATCAAAATTGTATTTCGTTATAATGATGTATTGATGATCCGATATGTATTAGAGAGATATGACATTTTATATTATGATATGTAGCTTTACTGGATATTGTTGTAAAGCTAGTTATATGTTTTTTTAGATACATGTCAACAGTTTTATATATAGCCGTAAAATTAATAGTTTAAATTGTCAGATAGCACACATAATATACATTATGTACGCGCGAGCAACAAAAGATAATCTCTAAACTTCACCTCCTTTCCTAGTCTTGGCGCCATCTTTTAAAAATGTTTCTTCATCGACCTCTTCTCCTCAGATATGGTATTTGCGGACGATTAAGACTTGATGTGTTAAAAACTAATTGTCTTAAGGTCAAGGAAACTTTTGTTTAGGTCAACAGATAGCAACCATGTTAAATAATAAATTAATCAATAAAAATACTCAAGTAGTCTTCACTCTACATTTATACTGAAGAGAATAGCCTCGAAACTAAAAATGGAGAAAGTAGGTATTTCAAATTAAACGACTTTTATATATTGCTCTTTTAATTGGGTTTCGCCCTCATGGTCGGTGAATCATCAGTAACCGAACAAGAGCGTATCCATAAATCCTGGATTGTCGAAGAGGAGCGACATCCCGAGAGAGAAAGCTTGCCTAATAAGCAGTACTTTTTATATTTGGTTCCAACGGTTAAAAAAGGAAGTCATCTGACGGTGCAGACATCCAAAAGAACAAGGCAACTACTACTCCCCGGACTGGCAGTTTGTGAAATGAGAACAAAGAAAAGAGAAACACTACTTATCCGAGTACGGTATACCTGTCAACTATAACCTATATATGATTAATAAATATAAAAAAATTTTTTATATGTGCTGATACTATATATTATCCTTACAAGAAAACACTATCATTACTAGTACTAAGATACATATATAGTATTATATAATAATATATTCATATAAATTATTATAATTATATTGGATATCATAGTTAGTATTATAATCAGGTTATATTATACCAAAGTAATATAAAAATAATACAACATATATCAGAAAATATAATAATATAAATATAAATATTGTATATAATTTTAATTCTTAGATTCGAACTCTTCATAAAATTTAAGGTAAATAATCATATATAATAATATATATATATATATATATATATATAAAATATAGTATTTTAACTATATATTATAAACGAGTAAGTATTACATACTACTATTATCTCAACATAAGTGTTGAATAAACATCGTTTGTTTGCAATTTTTCTATATCAAAGTATTATAGGAGTGGTAATTCTCCTCTCTCTCTCTCATCTCTCATCTCTCCTCTCATAACTTCTCTCCTCTTCTCTCTTCTCTCCCATCATTCTCCATTAAAAGTAGATCGAAATCTCTCTTCTTCATCATCTTTCACACTATATCTCTATCTCTTCTCTCTCTCGCAGTGACTATCAATTGTCATATACATGAAAAATAATGAAAGCCTAGTAAGATTCTAGCAACACGAACTAAACTCCAGAATAAATATTGTATTTAATAAGCTGAAGTAAATTCCAAGATTTAATTTAATTGCATTACTTTCTCGAATTGCTAAAAAAATTCAAGTTGGTTTTAAACAGTATTTAAGAATTTTAAGTACAAAAAAATGGGACACACATCTTTGTTTCAAATTTGCTATCTATTTGACTTATAATTTTGTTAGAAGTTTACATTATCGTAAAGAGAATGCAATTAATTTTTATTAGTTAATTGCCATTTCTGAAGTTTATTCTGACAAATAAGTTAGTTTCATTTAAAATAGTTTATAGAATAAATATTTAATAAATGAATTTGCATGTCTCAGAGTTAGAAAAATTTACTAGCGACTAACGAATATATATATTATATATATATATATATATATATATATATATCTTATATATATATATCTATACCTATACATATATATATATATATATTCATATATATAGTATATATTATAATAGGCCTTAATCCTTAAAAAGATGAAGGTTACATTAATGTGACATAATATATTCGTACAAATATCGAGACTCTGCTCGTGGCCAGCCTCAGCAGATGTGACGTATTAGGCTAAAATCCAATAGACAAATGTATCGCGAAAAGTTTCCACAAGTCTAATGTGAGTGTTTTTATATATGTCTTAAATTTTTTTAATCATGTTAATATTCTTTTAATTGCTTTTTCTTTTTATAATTATTTCTTAATTATACATGAGGTTGGAATGGAGACCGCGGAGGGAACGAGACCAAGAGGAACGGAAAGAGCACCCCCCGTCGTCCCCCGGCTGAGGCCGAGAGACCCTGACTCTTTCCATCTTTGTCTATTTATTCTTGGGTATTCCTTTAGGTTAACAAAAGAAAAAAACGTATTTGAGCAACCAGATAGTGCCAAAATTTGAAATTAATCGAAAAAAAATAGATTACATTGTTCGTTCGATTCGAATATATATTGGTTAACTACCTTTTAAAGGAGAAGTTATTATTATATTATTTAGTTAATATAGGTAGTATATATATATATTATATTATTATATAAAACAATATTATATATAATATTATATATAAATATAGTATTATTTATAGGATTATAATATAATAATATATATTAATACAAACTATAACATCTATATATGGATAGCAACCAACTGTAGAAGTTGTATTAATAATGATAATTATATATATAATATATAAGGTAATATATATATTAGTATAGGTATAAATATATATAAAATATATATATAAATATAGAAAATAAATCACATAAATATGTATATATTATATATCAATAATATAGATACTAGAGTATATAAATTGTACGGCATACCCAAAATTCACAAGAAAAACAATAAAAAGTATTAAAATATCAATACATTTCAATTACTTTTAACATAGGACACTATATACGTGCAAAATCTTACCACACCTAAGAACCATTCTTCATTGTCTGGTTGGTTTTATTCATCTATTAATCGGTAACAGCATCTAAAACACAACAATGGAAATCATCACATCAAACAAACCCGACTACTAAGTAGAGATTCTTACTTATTTTATACAAACTATTATAGTTTAAAACAAAAACTATTTCTGCTTGTATAAACAATCCAACAATTCTCTTAAATTTTTAATTAAGCACTTCCCTCGTTGAAGTAATGTTTCTTATCTTTTTCTTATAAAGTCTACCAAATAAGCGTCAAATAATAGAAGCAAGTCTAAATTTATTAAACGAGACAGTATTAGACGTTTAACTGCTGTGTCATAGAGGTTTCCTTATCTATTATTCTTATTATTAGAATTACATATCTGTTTATCAAAGGTAAAAATAACAAGCTAAGTCGATTGTGAAAATAATAATTTTGTCCTAATTTTTTCACTTTCATTTATATATATATAGTATATCTATATATCTATAATATATACATAACTATACATAAATTCTAATATATAATATATATATTATATACTATATCTATATAAATATTATACTATATTCATTAATATAATAGATATTATTATATCTCATTATATATATATATATACTAATTAATTACATCAAATAGTCACATATTAGGAAGAGTAATACGGTGAAAAAAAACCCTTAGTTGGCAGTGTATTATAGAAGATTACATGCGCAATACATTTTAATATTTTACCAGATTTTTTACTCGCTCCTGTTAAACTTTATTACATGACATTAAAATTTTAAAACATACGAAGTCCTAGCAAGTGACGCGTATCGAACTAGAATTAATCATGACCATACATTTCCAAATAGCTTGCATTCGGGTATACATCTGCGTGTCGAGTATGGCTACGAAGTTTGGTTAAAACTTAGTTCCTACCCCTGATTTACTGGTTGCGATTGGTCCTAGGTATAGTAGGACTCGTTTTGCAAAAGGGTGATTTTTGAATTATTAGGTTATGTATAGGATCTATTTTTCTGCAATCTCCCCAGGGCGGCTTCTATTAAAGTTTGGGAAGTTGTAAAATAAACAGAAGGATCCGTATATTAACTTTCTTGTTATTTATTTGATATTGCCCTGTAATATTTCTGATGTTGGACATATTATTGATAGTCTTATTTGGTGATTGTTGTGTTGGGTTTGTGGTGGGTTATGAAGCTAAATTGACAATCGTGTGGAGGACGGTCATATTCAACGATGCCTGTTGATTTCATGTTCCGCCTGCGCCTTTCTGTAAACTCCTATTGTTTTCCACCACATGGCGTAAGTACAGCACTTATTCCTTGTCTCTGGCGGCAACTAATAGCAAAGTGGATTTTTGTATAGCAATTCTCCCCTTGAAAAGCCATCATTCTCTTACTAGTTGATAAACTATCCACGAGATGCAGACGTCAGGCTATTTCAATTGCTACAATGATAGTGACGCTTACACACACAGGTTTGAACGTTCCCTGGAAATGACGTATGTATTATACTAAAAGCCTATACATGCGAGCAAACAACCCGATAGGCGGAAGGTCACCCTTCTTGGGCAGTGTTTACTTAAAATGGGACACTTTCAGGAGTCGAGCTTAAATGTAACCTTTTTCCCATGTCGTTATCATTAACAGTTATTTATATGGCTTCATCACCAGAAAAACAACTCATCGGTATCAGAACTATATGAGAGCATATTCATCACCCTCACCCTGCACCACACGAATCAGTATCTTCAAATATTAATAGCACACTACATCCAATACAAATCTCTAACGAATGGTATCGCTCAACAACTTTAAACCCTTACTAAGGATTACTATTTCCTAAATATCAGAGAACATCACACTTTAAAAACACTAGAAGGCTTCGAATTCACAAAATTTCATCCTCTACCAAATGAAAGTTATCAAGTAAACGTGGTGTTATAAAGTCGGTCACACCCTGATGAATTTCCGCGTGCAAGAGCGCCCATGGGACAATGACCCTAGTGAAAGTGTCCGTACTTCTCAGCCTCAGCTTTATCGTTTCCACCTTCCAGCTTCCGGTTCTCCTCCACTCACTTCGGAACTTTTATCTAAATAATATCGTCAGCTGACCACTAACTATAGCGTTCTCAGCTCAACATCCTTTTCTATTCTATCAAAACACAACTTATCTATCTTACCTCTTACCACCTAAGCAACAATACGAACCTTTTCCAATACACTCTAACTATTACTCACAAACACAAGCGCAATATCGAGACTCTTGAGTTAGCGAATGGGATCCCTCCCATCTTCCCCCATGCCTTCCAAGTTTATCAATATCATTACGCATTACGATTTAACTCACAAGGGGTTTAGAGACTTATCTAAGTGTACTCCTTCCCCCACAACCTTCTTTCCGTCTTCCCGTGTTGGAGTTTGTCATTTTCTTATTATTAAGAATATATTTAGCATCGAGGCGTGATGTTGACGCCCTGCAATAAGTACAAAACTACCACAACTATACACAAACATTCTAGATTTCATAAGACAACAATACATAAGACATAGCCAATATACCTACCTGGATCAAGCAGCAACAAATAACCTCAACTACCCATACTCCTTCGAGCATACAACTTCAAATCAATAACCGATACCTATAAACAAAAACCCTCATGCTACGAGCCCTATTACTGGGGTATGAATATCGACAAAAAACACCACCTATCACACAACCACTCTCACATACACTGGTATCCCCACAACATGTAACCCACAAATAATAGCTGCTCCAACCACCTATTCACTTACGGACTTGCCTTTATCTAAAAACTGGAGTTCTCTATCTACAGACTTATATAAAAACGAGAAACTAATGCTCAAATAAAAACATACTATCCTAAAAAACTTAATACTCCATTCTTACAAATCTCCACAGCTTACATAAAAAGCGAATAGGAAAAATACTTCACTCCAAAACAAACCCGACCTAACGGCCACTCTAAGAAAATGGACAGGTATCATTTTCCGCTCTTTAAATAAAAGAAGCCAAGCAAACAATTAACTTCCAACACACATTAACATGTAAGATAACAACGTCATACGCCGCAGCACATATCAACTTAGTAACCAGCTAGTCCATCTATATTAATAATCAGCTAATTACAAAAATGTAAAATAAATATTACATAAAATCAAATAAAGATAAAAAACCCACCCCTTGCTTAATATCAGAATATTCTACCTGCTCTACATAAAGTAAAAAGTGGAGATATAAAACATGAAACAGATATAAGATTTTCAAAGGGAATCATGTTGAGAAAATAGATTAATGGAAAAGATGCAGATTGAAAGTTATATATTATACTCATCGAACAACTGAAGAAATATTCATATTAGTTCTCTAAACACACCAAAACACATAAACACACTACCAATTCACTCTTAACAAATTAGAGCTCCTCCTGCAATATACTGTAACTTATCAATCTGGCGGAGATGATTCTCCAAAGAAAATTACCTATACGAGTGGCTGTTGTTTATTAACCCAACCCAAGGGACTTTCAGGCAATGACAAATGCCTGAGAGATTGCTAGGTATAAAATTATGATATCCTATATCAAAAACACAGTAAATATAAATGCACCTATAATAATATCAAACCCCATTTATTTAACTACTAAAATTTCTAATACTAAACTAGAAGAAATAAAATATATCAATAATATCAGGGTATGAAATAAATAGAAGTTTCTATATATAACAATACTCAGTCCACACCGAAGCAATGACCCCATCTAAAATCAATTTAAAACTTAGAGTATACTGTTATGTTCAGACGAAAGCTTACCATGTCTGAATGGGACTTTTGTATTTTAATAAATTTTCAATGTTATGATAAAGATAAAGTTTTTTTAAAAATAGTGGATTTGATAAAATTCACCATTAATTAAAATGTTACTGGCAATTTTCATAAATACCTAATCTGCAATCAAGGGTCTTAAATTCTCAGAGCACACTATTGATAAAGATAATATAAAAGAAGCGAGTGAAATAAGAGACCTCTGCTTAATTCCACAAAAAAAAGCAGAAAAAAAAATTATCTATATTAGTGATAGAATGCGCTATTACTATAATATATATATATTAAGTATAGAATATATTATATAATCACATATTAATATACTATATTAATTAATAGTAAATATTAGATTGAGTTGTAAAGTATATTAATATATATATATATATTAATAAAGACATATATAGTTTATAGTTTATATATATTATTATATTATACTACTATATATATATAGAGCTATACTAATGTATTTATACTATATATGATATATATATAATAGATTATATTAATTATATCTTATATATATATACCACCATATTATGATTATATATTATAATACATATATCTTATATTATAATATCTTGCATGTACATCATGTATGTTATTTTATTATATATAGTATATTAGAATATATAATAAAATATGAAAATATGTACTTAATTATTATACTTAATATTTTATAACATATATATTATATATACATAAATGGTATATATATATCATCAATATATTTAATAATATAAAGTAACTTTTATTAATATAATATATATATTAATATATATAATATTATAAATATCCATAATATATAATAATATTTAATCATACATTGGATCGTATAGTAGTTATATAACAATATAATATATTAATATATATATAATACTATCTACATTATACTTGAAATACTTTCATTAATTGCAGATACAATATTTAGCTATAAATACTTTGCGTAATAATTTTAATACTCACCAGCCTATAGCTATATATACACATTATTATATAATTTATTTGGTCTCTAATACACACGTAATGCTAAGTAATATAAATATATACCTAATTAATACTATCAAACAAATTAGAATGATGTATAGCCTATTTAATATATATATTAAATGTGATAATATATATATATAAATCTAACCTAATATTGATCTAATTTGTATTATATATTGCAATAAAATTGGTATTCAGCAGGGACAAGGGAATAAGCACACGTGGGGCAATTTTAAACTGGTCTTCATTCATGAGATATTCATCACTCCCTTATCTTGAAAAATAATAGTTTTTTTTACGCAAGATACCATTAAGTAATTAAATAATTTATCACACAGTGTTTTAAGTAATTTGTATATATGTATATAGAGATAATCATATTAATAGTAATAACTATTACGTATAACAACCGTATATTAAACATTATTCACTAATGTATATGAATTTTATTTAATCATAGATATGTATTTGTAATAATATATTAAGCTATAAAGTAAAAACGTTACTCATAGATTACTAGTTATAGATAACGAATAAAGTTATGTATACGAATATAAATACTAAATCATATATTGAACTGTACCCCAGAGGCCAGCTGGGGCCATTCTACGCTTATGTAGATGTAAGGGTCCTATCTTTTATTTTGAAAATTTATATTTCTTGAAAAAATATAATCTGATTTCTACGAAAAATGATTTCAAATCCCCACCCCGTCTTATTTGAGTTTCTCTTACGCTAAGCTCCTTTATGTTATAAATGAAGAAATGTATTATGATAATTAATGACCAATGAATTGGAAATATAATTCTTTCTAATTTTTTTATTAAATTGTTTCCAAAAAAATGCAAAGCAGCTTCTCAAGAACTATCGAAAACTATGATCGAAATCACTTCTGGGAATACTTGTAGTTTGCAGAGTTTTTTACACGATTCTGTATCGCAGATTGTTGAATCCTTCCTATAAGTACGACGAGCATATGTATAATTCACATCAGCATTCTGGGTAGAAACAACATATTTTATTTCATTCCCTAACGAGCTATTATCGCGTGATTATAGATAACAATTTTAGTAACATTTTCATACTAAAAAATCAGAATTAACCGGGCCGAATCGTTATTCCACCATCGCACTCAAACTAACATCACCCTTCATATCATTGGGTATATTACTATAGCAAGTACTTGAACGTGAAAAACTTTTATCAATTTTATCCACGTACGGTACACTATTTTACAATACATGTAAGAAAAAGACTTAATATTTGATTATTCCATTTCTATTGCTTGCAAACAATAATAATGAATATACTAATTTAGATTCTTTTAACATTAGTCAAGAGAATATCAAAATCTAAAGACACTTCTTATATAAATGACACATTCTCAGAAAGGCCATAGGAACACTACTATTATAATCAAATTGATTTCAGTAGGCCATAAACAATCATCGTATACAAACACTTATTTTTTAGTTATTTTTTATAGTTGGTTTGAGAGCTTAAAGTGTTAAGAATAAAAAGAACAATTGAAAAAAAAACCTTAACTTTAGATTATTCTTACTTTAAAAGTATAAGCTTTACCATATATATACCTCATCCTTAAAATACTTTTATCTTATACCATCATAATTCCAAGAATGGAAAGCAACACCAGCCAAAAACGTTTGTCTATATATCATCAAAGCGGTGTATAAAAATCTGCATATAACACTAGATCATAATTTCAATATCTTCAATCCAAGCAGAAGAACAACGCGGAAACCACACCAATATGTTTTCGGCATCGTATGAAAACCAAAAATATTAGCCACTATTTCAACCTGAGAAACTATTATGATTTCATTATGATAAATAACAGAAATAGGAATGACATCCGAAGACCTAGGTGAAAGATATATATATTTATATTAGTTATATAATTGAAGTAATATTTTGGTTTATAGTAGCCTCTAGTACACAATGGGCATTATATTTTATTATATATTAATGTACTTAAATAAATATATATGATTGACATTAAATCAGAATTGTAATCTAAAAGGGTATTATAATATTAGCTAATTTAATGTATATTTTAAACTTAATATTATTTGACTACCTGTATCGATATTTTTTTAATAATTAACTATAATAGGATATGCCTAACCTTAAAGATTATATTCATACTGATCACGTTGTACGGCTTTGTACGCTAACATGATTGATCCATAAAGGTAATGACTGCTAAGTTGTGATATATATTATGGTACATTATTAATGCGTGAACACGAACTAAATACCGAATCAAATAAATTGCTTACAGAGAAATACCTCACATCCATCATATTATATGTGCATTTGACAGAAAGACCTGGTAAAAAATTATAATAATCATACCCAATTCGACTATAACTTCGCTAATGTTTGTGCGCTGGATTTCGTTTAGTCGCGTTATAATCGAAGGGGTGGCCGTTAATACATAGGTGTAGGAGCAGAGCACGAACGGAACATGATCCCACGATTTCAATTGCTGTAATGATAATATAGTCGATCATTAAATATCTCGACCTACTTATATATTCCTTTACAACAACATTTTTCATTGCTTTAATACATGGCCTCGTACTGTGTACATTTTAATAAATAACCATCTGTAATAACATTAACTACGCTGAGAGTAAACAGTCCAATATAAATATATAAATATTAATAATTTATATATTAACTATAAATTATTATTATTTTGAAAGTTGATCAAAATATATATATAAATGAGTATAAAATATGTATATATATATATTAACATAATATAATATAAGTATATATATATTTAATAAAGAAATATGAAAATACTACTCATATTTATATAACTACTAAATATTAGATTAAATGATAATTAATAAATTATTAATTACAGAAATTTAGGAAAAATTATATTTCCATCTTATTACCTTAACAACTATGTATCAGCTTCAAAACTGTGAAACAAATATGTATAAGCATCTAGATTGTTTGATAACAAACAATATTTCAGCATTTTCATATAATTAATTATTTAGATTAATTAGTGTAACTAGGCTACATATAGCGAGTCCTAATACTTTTGTTGTACAGAGCGAAAAAAAAATTATACGAAAATATTAACTTTAAGAAGTTAATACAGAAAATTTTTCTTATTCATCTAATTTACTATTAACCAGTATGAAATCGTACTTAACGAAAATAAATATTGAATAAAAGATATTATTTATTTAGAATTCTACATTCTCTCTCATATCTCTTATGACCTCTCTTTATATATAATATTATAATTTTAAAATTATAATATAATATCAGGAGGGAATAGTGGGCTGTATCATACCGTCACATTTAAAGTCCAATTTACCATCATATAATTTGCAGGAAAGTATACCAATAAAATTAGTTGAGGTGAAGTTTAATTAATACGTTAAATTTATTTTTTATTGTACAATAATTAGTTGAAGAATTTGGTTCCAAATAATTTATCTCTAATTATTATAATCATATTTTTGAAATGTATTGAACTAATAATTATGTAATAAATATGTATTAACATTTAATTCAAGTTGTAAATTGCTTAAAACTTTATAATCTGTCAATATCTATATATAAATATTTATGGTCCAATTCTTTAATGTACCATAAGTTCTGATGTAGCAATCAATATACCTATGAATAAAATTAGGGAGGTATATTTTTGCATTCGGTATTTTATTAAAGCATATTTTGTAAATAAGTTAAAATTAAATATTAAAACAATAAACTTAAAGCGGCATATATAATGCATGAGTATTATCACAAGTTTGAAAACAAGCAACTAAATAATGCTCTATTATAAATGGTCAAATATCAATTCCTCTTAAATGCTTTAATTTATTAATAAGTATGTATATTGATATAAATTACACACCTGCATTTACGTGCGTCCCAACCTGTTATGAGAATTTTATTTCAAAATAAAATTGAATGTAACAGTAACATTAAAGGGATCGACAATAATATAATATAAAATAACATACGAGGTCCACTCTAAGTGTTTACCTTATAATAATTGAAACAAACAATACGAGATAAAGAATAAAGATACGCTAATATAGCTATAATAGGTGATATAAGAGCAAGTGATTAAGATCTATTTACTACATGAAAATTTATAGCTTATATAAAGACTTATCTTAAAGAAAACATACACAACTTATAATATATTATATTTATAAAAATATCTGGAATGCCTACTTTTTTACTTATATAATTTCCTTACTCTTGTAATAGTGACAATAAATGTTCTTAGTATATATATACTTATATATATAATATATATATATTATATATTATAATAATATTATATATATATATTAAATATATAATATGTATATATATACTACTAATTTCAAATGATCTTATTGAAATATTCCCCAATGAGGAAGAAACTTACTAGGAGAAGTAACTATCCAGGTTAATCCGGACCTGAGAAACAAGTATAAATCCGTAGTACCGGATATACCGGATAGGTCAAAAAAATCTTGGGCCGAGATAAGGCCGCTAATACCCTGGATAATGTTTCCGGTATATATATAACCGTCCCATCCTAATATATTATATTATATATATATATATATATATTATAATAATATATAAATATAAGATAATATAATATTATATATATATTATATATAATATAATATATATATCTATATATATATATAAATATAAATATATATTATATATATATAAAATAAATATAAGTATTAATATATAATATATATATATATTATTAATATCATTATATTAATATATTATATATAATATAAAATATATATATATATTATAATAGAGAGTATAAACCGATAGTATACGTGTATATCCTACGGACATGGATCGGTAAACCATTTTTTCTGGTATCAGTATTCAGTTAATATGGCCGATACTTATTACTCTCTATGGTTATGGTCCTGATTAACATTTACGACTTATAAGAAATTTTAGGAAATAATCAATTTTGAATAAACTCTAGTTATTCGATATATAATCTAAGCATGCCTACTAATAACACGCACTTAATTATCTACTTAATCTAGCTGACACAACGCACTAAAGAGAAATGCACCATCCGGAATAGTTGAATACCACTATTTTTAAATGCTTTAAAAAGAACATAATACCGAGGAGACTTGTCATCGCATACCAAAAATATTATGAATTCAATACCAGAGAAGTGGAGGAATGTCGGCTGCCTATTATAAATCAAATCTGGCAACACACTGATTATAAGCTTAGGCACCGATAAGTATGGTCATTTATCACCAAGTCAAAATATAATACACTACTGAAGAAGAAAGAATGAGTAATAGGATATGTTAGACTTATGAATTATACGATTCATCTATATAGCACGATACAATATTTTAGCAATTGACAATCATTCACATATACTTAAAAGGAAATACACTAACCAAAGGAACCTCATCAATAAACTGAAAGACATGTCATCCAAGGACAAAGAATAATTACAAATTTTGAGCCAAACACTGTGACATAAAGAGATGCAAGGCTCTACAATAATCACAATGAATATGATCTCTAATATGGACCTACAGAGTAAATCCTTACAATGCTGAGTGGCAGTGGGGGAAAAAAGGCGCCGCCAAGTTTCTCCATTTTCACTATAAACTACTCAGGCTGCCCACAAGCCAAGATACTGCCTATCCAGCCTCCTCAAATCAGTCGCAGAAGCGAGCCCAACTTCTGTTAGTGTAGGTTTTGATATGTAAACCAGAGGTCTAATAACGAGAGAATTGTCATGACACTGATCACATCGGAGAAGAAATTGAATTTTTTTTCTGGTTTCACTATCGCGGCCGGCAACCGGAGACATTTAAAACCACGAGAGTCACTTACTATTTCTATGTATGAAACAAAAACAGTTTGGAAGAGAGTTTATTTTACATAACCCATAGCCATCTTTTTAACAAAAAAGCGAAGCGTATAACCTGTGTAGCATTCAATACACACACAAGTGTAGTGGCACTTCCATTAACACTATGTCAGTCATTTACATGAGCGGCATGGTTAAGAACCTTTTGTGAATAACGATTAAGTCAGCGCGACAGAGAGCCCC
>JABUQX010019171.1:40000-47632 GCA_015478945.1 Trachelipus rathkii
AGAATGTGTGTGAGAGTGTTAGGAGGGGAGAGTGAGATGTTTGGGATGGTGTGTGGATTGAGGCAGGGGTGTGTAATGTCGCCGTGGCTATTCAATTTGTTTATGGAGAGTGTTTGCAGAGGAATGGTGAGGGAGGGGAGCGGGGTGGAATTGATGAATGGGAATGATAGAAGGGAAGTGAACATGATACTGTTTGCGGATGATACTGCCCTAGTGGCGAAGAGCGCGGAAGGGCTGAGGTATTTGGTGAGGGAGTTTGAGAGAATGTGTGGACAAAAGGGGCTTAAAATAAATCCAGGTAAGAGTAAAGTGTTAGTGTTTGAGGAGGAGGAAAGAGAGGAGGGGGAGGGGTTAGAGGTTCGAGTAGGGGGTGAAGTATTGGAAGAAGTAAAGATTTTTAGATATTTAGGGATGGAGTTGGGTAAGGGGGGAGGGATGAAGGAGGAGATAGAGCATAGAATAGGTGAAGGAATGAGAGCTTTGAGTGGTCTGAGAGAAATATGGAAAGGGGGGGATCTATCACAGAAAGTTAAGATAAGTATGTTTGAGAAAATCTGTGTACCAGCGGTGTTGTATGGGTGTGAAACGTGGGGGTTGAATGCCAGGTCCAGGAAGAAGTTGGAAGTATTTGAGATGAAGGGGTTGAGAGCGGTTTGTGGGGTTAGTAGAAGGGAGAGGATTAGGAATAGGGTGGTGAGGGAGAGATGTGATTGGAGGAATGGTCTGGTGGGAAGAGCGGAGAAAGGAATGTTAAGATGGTATGGGCATTTAGTGAGAATGGAGGAACAGAGAGTGGTTAGAAGAGTTTGGGAGGCGGAGGGGATAGGAAGGAGAGGAAGGGGGAGACCAAGAAGGAGGTGGATGGATGGAATAAAGGAGATGTTGGAGGAGGGAGGGATGGGGGAGGAAGAGGGTAGGGTGTTGGCGAGGGATAGAGTGGGGTGGAGGAGGTGGGTGAGGGCGAGATGAAGGAAAATATGAATTAGGGAAGCTGCACCACTACCCCGCCTCAAGGACAAAAGTGAATGTATAACACACACAATAATATATATATATATAAACATATATATATAGCAGTATATATATATATATATATATATATATATATATATATTTCTATATATATATATAATTATAAAAATAATTATATATATATATATATATATATATATATATATATATATATATATATATATATATATATATATACTTTCAATTTCATTTAATAGACTACTCCTGTTATTCTAACCAAGCATAGAAAAGAGCTGATCCAGAATTAATAAACATTGCTAAGGCCCGTTTTACACCAAAGAAATCCAAATCAATCTGAATCAACAAAAATCTGACTGAAGAAAATTAGGCGAAGTTTCTCCCTTAAACAATAGGGCAATAATTTTCCAGTCATTCAAACTAATTGAAAATGAATCAATCCGACTCAGTCAAGACATAGTATAGAAAAAGATTTATACTATGTTCAGATTGATTCTGATTGATTAAGAGTGATTCGGATTTATTCGAATTGATTTAGGATGATTCGGATTGATTCAGATTGATTCGGATTCGCTTGGTGTGAAAGAGACCGCTAAAGTGGTGCAATCGGTAGAGCGATAGACGTGCAAAGTAAGGGACTAGGGTTCGATACCTCCTCCTCATCCCAGGTAGATAAATTACACAATAAAGCACAACATAGAGAAGGTGATCAGATAGATAGATAGATGATAGATAGATAGATGATAGATAGATAGATAGATAGATAGAACCAACAAATAAATAAATAATTAATATTTTGCAAAAATAAATAAAAATATTAAAAGATAGAATAATTTATTTAATTAATCTATTAATACATGATGAATTAATTCATTAAAGTTAAAAATATAAAGAGATAATAATCTACATTATAAATTTGTAAATAATGAAATAATTTATTCACTAATATAAAAGATAAAATATTAATTTTAATCCATTTAATGTTATCAAAATAATTATCAATCTTTTACTCCTTTAGACTTTGAGTCTATCTACATAAAAATTTTTATATATATATATATATATATATATATATATATATATATATATATTATATATATATATATATATATATATAAAAAGCATATATATATATATATATATATATATATATATATATTCAAATGCAGACACGTTTCCACTTGATTCTCCGCAAAGAAAAATCATTATATCTATTCACGATTCAAATAAAGTCATGCGGCAACCCTCTCTCTCTCTCCCTCTCTCTCTCTCTCTCTCTCTCTCTCTCTCTGGTAAACATACCTCTGCAAATGTACACACATACACACACAGATACACACTTGCATATATATATATATATAAGAGATATATATATATATATATTTATATATATATATATATATATATATATATATATATATATATATATATATATATATATATATATATATATATGTTGTTGTCTACTTTAAAAGCTAACAAGTTGGAATAAGAACTGCGATGAAGCTTAATGATGGAAATAGGATCCCGTTTTCATCTCTATAAGAGGCTTATACTCAAACTTTGTTTTCTCCTTTAACTCTTTCTAAGATTTAAATTTAATTGTAAATATATGGATTCATACATAGATTTACATACCTAATGCTTATATATATATATATATATATATATATATATATATATATATATATATATATATATATATATATATATATATATATATATATATATATATATATATATATATATATATATATATATATATATATATATTCTTTCTATATTTCTATATATATATATATATATATATATTTTTTAAATTAAACATTTTTTGGGGTTATTTCTGAAATTCCTCAAGTTTTATTCACTCAAAGTTGCCAATATTCGACGGGTTTAACCCTTTAACCTACTACATTGTTGCATTTTTAACTGCACAGGTTTAAGCGTTTTTATGCTGCACAGATTCATGCGTTTTTATTCTGTACAGATCATGCGTTTTCATACTGCACACATGCATGTGCTTTTATACTTTTCAGATTTATGCGTTTTTGTCCTGTACAGATTCATGCGCTTTTATACAGCTCAGATTTATGCATTTTTATATTGCACAGATTCATACGTTTTTATACTGCACAAATACTTGCGATTTTATCCTGCATAGATTCGAGCGCTTTTAGCTGCACGGTTTGGTATATTTTAATATTGCGCATATTTATGCTTTATTATACTTGCACAGATTCATGAGTTTTTATTTACACTTCTTGAACTGCACAGATTTACGCATCTTTATACTGCGCAGATTCATGCCTTTTATACCGAATAGGTTCATGCCTTTTTATACTGCGTAGATTCATGCGTTTTTAGCTGCGCGGATTTATGCGTTATTATACTGCACATATTTATGCGTTTCTATAACTGTATAGATTTATGCGTTTTTAACTGCACAGGTTTATGCGTTTTTATGCTGCATAGATTCGTGCGTTTTTAACTACACAAATTTATGCTTTTTTATTTTGCATTGATTTATGCGGCATTAACTGCACAGATTTATGTATTTTAAACTGAACAGATTTATGGGATTTTAACTGGACAAATTTATGCGTCTTTAACTGCACATATTTATACGATTTCATATATCCATCCTCAGTGGTTACCACGCTCGGCCTCTCTTAAGCGCGTATTAGTGCGTATGGGAGGGGTTACCAGCTAGAGCGTGGTATCTAAATAAAAAAAAAAAGTGTAGCAGATTCAAGAGTTTCTAAACTGTGTAGATTTATATATAGTTTTCCTTTATTTCTTGCTTTATGGGGGAAAAATAATTATAAAAAGTTTAAAGATATGCTTAAAAATAATTAAATATTTTTGTTACAGGAATAAAATATTAAATATTATCAGAAATAATTTGTCAGTATATATTATTTTAATATATAAGGAAAACATGAAATCTTAAATTTTGGAATATATTTAAGCCCATTTCAAAGGATAAGCAAATTCTGAAGAGTCTATATCTGCTAAGCTGAAACAAATATCTTAGTTTTCTTTTACAATTTTGAATACAAATATGTTATTTTGTTACAATTTCAATCGATGTAAATAAATTATTGGAAGAGAGAATTAATAGCCATATATATATATATATATATATATATATATATATATATATATATATATATATATATATATATATATATATATATATATATATATAATATACATATATATATATATATATATATATATATATATATATATATATATATATATAATATATGCTTGCTTATATATAACTATACTACTGCTATATATATATATATATATATTATATATATATATATATATATATATATATATATATATATATATATATATATATACTTCTGCCCCTGGCCCACCTTAATTGGAGGTATATATATATATATATATATATGTATATGTAATAATAATATATAATATATATATATATATATATATATATATATATATATATATATATATATATATATATTTATATATATATAATATATAATAATATATATATATATATATATATATATATATATATATATATATATATATATATAATATATATTTGCTAACTATATATATATATATATATATATATATATATATATGTTATATATATATAATATATATATATAATAATAACCAATAATATATATATATATATATATATATATATCTAATAATATATATATATGTTATATATATATATGTAATATATATATAATTATGCTATACTGTGTGTCGGTGTTGATATGTTTTCATTACGTTTTGTGAAATAACATGAGTGAAATCTGCTCACGCACAAATGAACAAGTAGAGGATCATTAAATTTGAGATATGAATTTTTATTCCATTCATGATTAGCAATTGTTTTCTTTTTTATTTTATTGAAATGAAAGTGATGGGGAAGAAATTCCGCGAATAAAATGTATGTAAAAGTTCTCTTGTCGAGTAATCAAGGGAAAGGACTTCGACAAAGAACAGCCGTATTTTTATGTCGAATTTACATATATATATATATATATATATATATATATATGTATATATATATATATATATATATATATATATATATATATATATATATATATATATATATATATATATATATATATATGTATATATATATATTATATATATATATATATATATATATATATATATATATATATATATATATATATATATATATATATATATATATATATATATATATATATATATATATATATATATATATATATATATATATATTATGCAATGCCACCGCTAACGGGCAGAGCCCTTTTCAAAATGAGGGGACAAAAACGAAAAAACAAAAAACAAAAACAGAAAGCAAAACAAAAAACAAAAGGAAAGTAAACCCAACCCAGTTCCTTGCCTATTGCAATTCCCTCAGGTGGGCGTAGACGTGGTACTTAAAGAAAAGAAGATTGAATGTTTCAGGAAAAATAGATGGAGGCAAGGAGTTCCACAAAACAGATGTGGCTGGAAAGAAGGAGGCACCACAACGAGTGATCCTTGAGTCTCCAATATTCATACAATATTCATGTGAGATTAAGGCGCCTCTTGTGTTACGAAGGCGACGCAGTGGTGGAGAAATGCGAGAGGTCAATTCTTTCGAGCACCTGTCTTTGTAACACCTATTGAAAAAGAGATAAGGGGCCGATGTCACTTTGCAGAGAAAGAGGGTCAAAGGAGTCAGAAAGTATGGGACAGTTTATAAATCTCTTAGCCTTAGCCTTAGCCTTAGCCTTAGCCTTAGCCTTAGCCTTAGTCTTAGCCTTAGCCTTAGCCTTAGCCCTAGCCTTAGCCTTAGCCTTAGCCTTAGCCTTAGCCTTAGCCTTAGCCTTAGCCTCAACCCTATCCTAATGGAGAGTGGAACCGGATTCACCCAAATGTGAGAATAGTGTTCCATACAGGGGCGAATAAGACCCTAACAAAACTGAAGTAACTGAGCAGAAGAAACAAATTCCCGCAATCTGAACAGAATTCTCAGCTTCTCTGAGACCACTTGAGCAACCGATGTGATATGAGGTCTCCAAGATAATTCACTATTTATGTTTATTTCAAGAATGTTTATGTTGCTTACAGGTGATACGTTGAGCGGTCGAAGGGGATTGGAAAGTTGGGAGGTGTTTTAGAGAGGTAGATATGGAGAAGTTGAGTTTTTAAAGAGTTGAATTTCACAAGATTGCGGTTACCCCACTGAAATTCTGACCAGATCGTCGAAGGTTGAGATGTAAAGCTTTGAACAGAGGCGCTCCATAGATACAAATGAGTAAGCACATTTAAAATGAGTGGAGGAATGGAGAGTTGAGTAATTGGCATAAGAGTGAACAGAGTTAGAAGTGCAGCTAAGAAGATCGTTGATGAAAAGTAGGAATAAAGTTGAAAATAAAACAGAATCCTGAGGAGCAGCACAATTAATAAGAAAAGAGGAAGAGGTTGCTCCATCAACAAGAGTTGAAATGGAACGATCTGAAAGAAACTAGAGTAAGCAAAGAGGATGAGGAAATCCAAAGGAAGGTAGCTTAGAGAGTAGCGTTGCGTGTCATACCCTGTCAAAAGCCTTAGATATGTCAAGCGCTACCACTCAAGACTCCCTATAGTTTCTAAAGGCAGAAGACCATATATCTGTGAGATAGGAAAGAATGTCACCAGCTGATCTCGAATGTCGAAAGCCATACTGATGATATGAAAGAAGGGAGTGAGATTCTATATGATCGAAATGAGAGCTAAGGAGAGTTTCAAAGATTTTAGACAGAAAGCAAGTTAAAGCAATAGGTTGATAGTTGAAGGATCAGAACTGCTACATTTTTTAAGGCTTGGCTGAATAAAAATGAGTTTCCAGCACTGAGAAAATATATTAGTATTAAGACATAGAGAGTAAAGTTGAACGATGACAGGCGTAAATTCAGTAGTACACTCCCTCAAAACACGAGGAAGAATGCCATCTGGGCCACTGGTCTCCCGGACGCTCATAGATTCAGGATCCCATAAACCCGATCATGATTAATGACAGGTAGAGACATGGGACACCTGACAGGGGATGGAGCATGAGGAGGCGAGCCGGAATCATCCAGGGTGGGATTAGATGAAAAAAAAAGACCAAAGATATTAGCCTTTTCAGAAGGACTGTTAGCAACAGAACTGTCAGAACTGATAAGAGGGAAAACAGATTTACAGATGTTATTAGGTGTTTGGCAAGATGCCAGAAATTTTTATCAGTAGGAGAATCAAGAAAGGCAGCACACTTCCTTTATTTTGGTGTAAGAACGATTGGCCTGTCGAATCCTATCCCTGCATTGATTCCGGTCAGAATGAAAATTAGTTAGAGCGATAGGAGAACAAGGGTTTTCCACGCCCGATACGCAATGTCACGCTCCTAGATGGCGCGCGAACAAGAGCCATCGAACCATGGATTATATATATATATATATATATATATATATATATATATATATATATATATATATATATATATATATATATATATATATATATATATATATATATATATATATAACTATATTTAATATGCTATATATATATATATATATATATATATATATATATATATATATATATATAACTATATATATATATATATATATA
>JABUQX010019172.1:0-7500 GCA_015478945.1 Trachelipus rathkii
GAGAGAGAGAGAGAGAGAGAGAGAGAGAGAGAGAAGAGAGAGAGAGAGAGAGGAAGCGAGGTCGTATATATATATATATATATATATAATATATATATATATATATATATATAATATATATTATAATATTATAATATATATATATAGTATATATTATATATATATATATATATATATTATATATACTTAAACCTTTTGTTTGACTATGATATTTCGGCCTTGACCTGGATACCCTATGCCCAGCCTACACCTAGCCTAACCTGCACCTAAACTGACCTAACCTAACATAACTAACCTAACTAACTAACTAAACCTAACCTAACCTAGACTACCTATACTAACCTAACCTAACTAACCTAACCTAACCTGAACTAACCTAACCTAACACCTACAACTAGCGTACACTACACCTAGCCTACCCTATCCTGCACCTGCGACCTAGCTCACCCGCTTGAGCTCATCCAGGTAACTGAAGCCTAGCCTTTGGTAGGTATCTGTGCTAACATGAGGTCATGTATAGGTACCTGAACCTGTATGGATCTATCTAATTATTTCATCCGTGGTCACACACACACAACACACACACACCACCCACAACACACAACGGCCCACACACACACAACACACTACAACACACACACACACCACAACACAACACATTACATTTACACTTATCACACGTACAATACACACTAACAACTTTGGGTCTTCCAGGGACAATTTGAGAAATCCGAATTTTTCGGTCCAACCTTTGTGTATTCCAGGTGCAGAATTCGGTTCTTGTAGCTTTTGACCTTTAGGTTTGATGTCTCAGCTTTGCGCCACTGATATATATATTTCGGTCAACCTTTTGTATTCCAGGGTGCAATTTTGGTCTTGTAGCTTTTTGACCTTGTAGGTTTGATGCCTCAACTTTGAAGGTTCATCTTTGATGACTCATCTTTGATGAAGTCATCTTTGATACACTTATTGATGATCATCTTTTGATGACTCTCTTTGATGGTTCCCACCCTGAGCCCTAGATCAGAGTTAATTTAATGTCTACCCCTATGTTATAAGCTGCCCGCCAGGACGCAGCGTGATCTCTCCCCGCAAAAGGCTGGACCGCACCCGTAGGTGCCGACCCGCCGAGCGAATGAAATAATTACACTATAGAGTCATTCTATTTTCTTCATACTTAAACATTTCAAAGAATTTCTTTTCAAATATACTATGAGTCATTCATTTTTATTTCATACTTAAACATTTTTTATTAAAAACATTTTCGCGAACCTAAAACTGTAACTCATTACAGACCTATTATTTAACACATATATTTATTAACATTATTTTTACTTAATACTTTTTACTTAATACTTTTTAATTTATAAATTTTTAAAAATTGTATGTAAGAAGAAAAAAACCAGCGTGTCTGATATATAAACATTTTATTTTACTACAATTGTACGAAATTTTATTAAAAACATTAACATTACATACCTTAAAGCAGTAAATCAGTAAATCAATAGAGGTGTTACCTAACACCTAGGGGGGATTAGTATGCTTTTGTTTTACTGCTTTACTGCTTTAACTCATGTTTTACTGCTTTAACTCATGTTTTACTGCTTTAACTCATATGTTTTTTCCTGCTTTAACTCATATATTTATCAACATTACATACCTTAAAGCAGTAAATCATAAATCAATAGAGGTGTTACACCCCACCAAGGGGGGGGGGATTAGTATGCTTTTGTTTAACTCTGCTTTACTGTTTTTAACTCATGTTTTACGTGCTTTTAACTCTGTTTTTAACTGCTTTAACTTTTGCTTTAACTGCTTTAACCTTTCCCTGCTTTACTGTTTTAACTTCTGCTTTACTGCTTTAAAGTCATATAATTTATTAACATTATGTTTTTTATTTTGTTTTAATACTTTTATTTATTTTTATTATTATTTTTTTATTTTATTATTATTTTTATTTTATTATTTTTTTTTTTATTATTTTTACTTACACTCACACAGATTTACTTACACTCACACGAAGATTTACTTACACACACAGATTTACTTACACTCGCACACAGATTTTACAACACGAACACACACACACACACACACACACACACACAGCACACACACTACAACACACCACAAGCACACGCGCACTCACTTACACATATAACGTAATAATTTATTAAAACATTTTAATGTTTTAATTAACACGTACATTTATATTACTCTCAAATAGTAACTAAAAATTTATTTCAAAGTTCTTAAGTACTTTTACTATATAAAAGTTATTTTACTGTTGAATTTTATTATTAATGTTAATACTTTTGTTTATAAATTTTATAACTAAAAGTTTTAAAATAACTTTTACTAAAATTTAATGAATTTTATTAAAAACATATATTTTACGTACCTTAAAGCAATAAATCAGTAATCAGTAAGACAGCCCTAACACCCCTCTACATCAAGCTATGCCACTTTTTGTTCTATTGACTTACTGCTTTACAACATCTTTACCATGTAATAAGTATAAAATAACAAAATAATTCTTCTCTGCTACATAAACATGTATTTTATTAAAATCTTTCTAAGTTTTTATTTAAAATATAACAATTATTCACTTACATTTATATTAATCATTCAATTATATTTAACTAAAAATATTTCAAAGTTTTTAAAATTTCGGTTTTCTATTTACATTGACAATCCATCACGAGAAAACCACAACCCGCCTCCTTAACAGATTACGAAACTGAGCTCTCCCTTTTTCCCCCCCCTTGTAAAATGTTTGAAATATACTACTTTAGGTCTAACATTTAGGATAATCCCTTTGTAACCCGGGTGCGAATTTAGCCTAATTCCAGGTCAAAATATATTTCAAACTGACCTTTTACTGTAAAATGTGGTGTGCAATAACTACCTTAGGCCTAAATTTAGGCCTAAATTTAGGATAAGCTTTGTAGACGGGCTAATTTAATGCTAATACCAGTCAAAGTAATTTTCCCGTGTATAGACAAAGAATCATGTTATTATTTATTTTATAAAATATTATTTCAAACTGAAACATGTTGACCGGTAAGATCCTTTAAGCAGGTAAAAAGAATGTTTTCCTTACTTGTGATTGGACGGAGTAATCTTATCTCTATATGAACTCGTATGTGATTGGTCGAGATTTATTTTATCGTCTTTTGAAAATTAACTTTGTTCTTAAACTTGTATTTGAGCAGGTGTGTTTTATTATCCTTTAGACCCAAACTCATTTTAAAATCCTAGTCATTTTAGCTGTTAAGCGGTGCTCAAGTTATCTGATTTGTATTAAAAGGTGCTTTATTTTTACTAGTGTATATCATATTTTATAATAAATCTTACATTGATGGAAAGGGAATAATTATGATAATTTCACTAGTTCATAAGCTAACCACCAGGGCTAGCATGAAGCCCCACCCGCCAAAGTCACCAGACACCCGCACCGCTGGTGCGTCCGCCGCGTGCACCCCGCAGGCGCAAAATTTCCTGGTCGTTCCCGCCCCGCGTGCGCCCCGACAGGCGCAATATTTCCGCGGTCCCGCCCGCCGAACCGGTGGTTCAGGCGGGCGGGAAACGCCGAAATATTGCGCCTGCGGGCGCACGCGCGGGCGGGTACGCGGAAATTTTGCGCTGGCGGGGACGCGGCGGGACGCACCAGCGGGTGCGGGTTTGGCTGATTGCGGGTGGGCTCATGCTGAGGCCTGGTGGTTAGCTTATGAACTAGTGAAATTAATATTATTCCTCAATGTAAGTATTTATTACAAATCAAAAAAAAAAATCATATGATATATCACTTAGTAAAAATAAACACTTTTATACAATATCAGATGAACTTGTGCACCGCTTACCAGCTAAAATGACTATGATTTAAAAATGAGTTTGGGTCTTAAAGATAATAAAACACACCTGCTCAAATACAATTTAAAGAAAAAAGTTAATTTTCAAAAGACGATAAAATAATTCTCGACAATCTACATTATGAGGTCATATAGAGAATAAGTTACCCCGTCCAATCACAATAAGGAAATACATTTCCTTTTTACCTGCTTAAAGACTTACCGGTCCAACATGTTTCAGTTTGAAAATATATTTATAACAAAAAATATAAATTTCAATTTGAAAACACCAATTTTCAAACCTTTTTTTTTTCCCCCCCCCCTAATTACGGGAAATTAACCTTTTGGACCTGGCTATTAGGATTAAATTAGCCCGTCTACAAAAAGGCTTACCCTAAATTTAGGCCTAAATTTAGGCCTAACGTAGTTATTGAACCACATTTTACAGAAAGGTCAATTTGAAATATATTTTGACCTGAATTAGGCTTAAATCGCCTCGGGTTACAAAAAGGATTATCCTAAATTTAGACCTAAAGTAGTTAATTCAACACATTTTACAGAGAGAGGTCAGTTTCGTATCTGTAAGGAGTGCGGGTTTGTTGTGTTTTCTCGTGATGGATTGTCAATGTACATAGAAAACCCGAATTATTTAAAATATTTTTATTTAACATCGAGTGAATAATATAAATGAAATTGAATAATTGTTATTTTTAATAAAAACTTAGAAAGATTTTAATAAAATACATGTTATGTTATCAGAGAGAAGAATTTATTTTGTTATTTTTATACTTATTACATGCTAAGAATGCATTTTAAAGCCTAGTAGTCAATGAACCCTACGAACACGTGGCATATACCGTACTCATTAGACGGTGCTAGGGCTGGTCCTTCTGATTACCCTCTGATTATTGCTTTACCGGTACGTAAAATATATTTTTTTAAGTAAAATTTCATAAAATTTTAGTAATAAGTTATTTTTAAACTTGATAGTTATAAATTTATAAACAAAAGTATTAACAGTTAATAATAATTCTTTGTTCAAAGATAAGATTGATTAATTATAGAAGTTTTAAGAAACTTTGAAATAATTTTAGTAATATTTGAATGAGTAATAAAAATGTACGTGTTTAATTAAAACATAAATGTTTTAATAAATTGAATACGTTTATGTGTGTAAGTGAGTGTGCGTGGGTGTGGGTGTGTGTGTGTGTGTGTTGTGTGTGTGTGTGGTTTGTGTGTGTGTGTGTGTGGGGTGTTGTGTGTGTTGTGTTTGTGTGTGTGTGTGTAAATCTGTGTGCGAGTGTAAGTAAATCTGTGTGTGTAAGTAAGTCTGTGTGTGAGTGTAAGTAAATCCGTGTGTGAGTGTAAAGTAAAATAATAAAAATAAATAAAAATAATAAAAATATAATAAAATAAATAAATAATAATAAAAATAAATAAAAAAGTATTAAAACAAAATAAAAAACATAATGTTTAATAAATATATGACTTTAAAGCAGTAGCAGAAGTTAAAACAGAAAGCAGGAAAGTTAAAGCAGTAAAGCAGAAAGTTAAAGCAGTAAAACATGCGTTTAAAGCAGTAAAACATGAGTGAAAGCAGTAAAACAGTAAAACAAAGCATACTAATCCCCCCCCCTTGGTGTTAGGTTAACCACCTCTATTGATTTACTGATTTACTGCTTTAAGGTATGTAAATTATATGATATGTGAAAAAGGTTTTTTTTTTTTTTACAAGCAATTAAAAAATATAAGTTAAAGCAGTAAAACATGCGTTAAAGCAGTAAAACTATGAGTTAAGCAGTAAGCAGTAAACAAAAGCATACTATATCCCCCTAGGTGTCTAGGTACACCTGCTATTGATTACTGGATTTACATGCTTTAAAGGTAGTAATGTGTAATGTTTTTTAAATAAATATTTCGTACAGTTGTAGTAAAATAAAATGTTATTTATCAGACACTCTGGTTTTTTTCTTCTTACATAACAATTTTTAAAAATTCATAAAATAAAAAGTATTAAGTAAAAAGAGTATTAAGTAAAATAATGTTAATAAATATATGTGTTAAATAATAGTCTGTAATGAGTTACAGTTTCAGTTCGCGAAAATTTTTTTAATAAATAAATGTTTAAGTATGAATAAAAATGAATGACTCATAGTATTTTTGAAAAGAAATTCTTTGAAATGTTTAAGTATGAAATAAAAAATGAATGACTTATAGTATATATATTTTTCATTCGCTCGGCGGGTCGCACCTACGGGTGCGGGCCTCCAGCCTTTGCGGGGAGAGATCACGCTGCGTCCTCCCTGGGCGGGGAGGGCACTTATACATAAGGGGGGCTTTAAAAGACTTAATATTAACTCTGATCTAGGCTCAGGGGTGGGACATCAATAAGATGAGTCATCAAAGATGAATGCCATTCAACATATAGGTTGGTATCAAAAGATACTTCTAAAGATGAGCCATCAAGAGATAACCTTCAGAGTTAGGCAATCAAACCTACAAGGTAAAAAAAGCTACAAGACTAAATTGCACCCTGGAATACAAAAGGTTGACCGAAATATATATATATCAGTGGCGCAAAGCTGAGACATCAAACCTACAAGGTCAAAAAGCTACAATGACCGAAATTGCAACCCTGAATACAAAAGTTGACCGAAAATCGGATTCCTCATAATTGTCCCTGGAAGACCTCAAAGGGTTTTTAGTGTGTTTTGTACGGTGTGTATAAGTGTAGAAATGTAAGTGTATGGGTGTGTGTGTGTGTGGGTGTAGTGTGTGTGTGTTGTGTGTGTGCGTGTGTGTGTTGGTGTGTTGTGTGGTGTGTGGTGTTGGTGTGGTTGTGTGTGACCACGGATGGAAATAAGTTAGGATAGATCCATACAGGTCAGGTACCTACATGACCTCATGTTAGCACAGATACCTACCAAAGGCTAGGCTTCAGTTACCTGGATGAGCTCAAGGCGGGGTGGAGGGCTAGGTGCATGGTTGAAGGATAGTGTAGGCTACGGTGAGGTGTACGCTAAGGTGTAGGTGTAGGTTAGGTTAGGTTAGGTAGGTTAGGTTTAGTTAGGTTAAGTCAGGTTAGGTAGGTTAGGTTAGGCAGTTAGGTGGCGGTTTAGGCTAGGTGTAGGCTGGGCATAGGGTATCCGGCAAATCGCCCCGGGCTAATCATGGTCAACAAGGTTAATTTATATATTATATAATATTATATATATATATATATATATAATATTATATTATATTATATAATATATATATATATTATATATATCATATATATATTATATATATATATATATATATATACTCCTCGCTCTCTCTCTCTTCCTCTCCCTCTCTCTCTCTCTTCTCTTCTCTCTCCTTCTCTCTCTCTCTCTCTCTCTCTCTCGCTCGCTCGTTTGTAGATGCGCAGACGCATGTTTGGATCGTAAAAGCCACGTGTTAGGTTCGCTGACGAAACCTAATACCAAAAATAAAATAAAAATAATGAAAAATAATTACGTTACGCAAAATAATTAAAATAATTAAAAATAATAAAATAATTTCAAATAAAAAATAATAAAATAATTCAAATAAAATGGATAAAATTTTGGAAATTAAAGAGAATAAACAATGATAGCCTGGAATCCTACACGTGATTTTTCGGTTC
>JABUQX010019172.1:12500-17549 GCA_015478945.1 Trachelipus rathkii
TCCACTTCATACTGCTCATGGCTTGTTCTTTATGCATGACGGTGCACTACCCCACTTCAGCAGGGTAGCAAGGGTCTTTTTTGACGAGCGATATCCGAGGAAATAGATAGAGGGTTGGGGACCTACTGCGTGGCCTCCTCGGTCCCCTGATTTAAATCCATTAGATTACTATCTATGGGGCCACCTAAAAGCACTTGTGTATTCAACCACGTTCGACGGTGTTGATGTTCTACAGCAACGTATAGTTCATGCTTGCGACCGAATTCGAAATACACATATTTGGAAGAGTCCGACAATCGATGATGCGGCGACTTCATACTTGCATACAGATCGGGGTTAACATTTCCAGCAAATTCTGTTAGACTAACATCCCTGATGTGACCTAAACTTAAGAGTAAGAGTTTATTACGTATTTACTATTACTAGGTAATTGTTATCTGGCAATGTATAGCACAGCTTAAATAGAATTGTGTTACTTACGTGTTCTTTGTTTTAAGATTTGAATACGTAGTATAGTACAAACCATTATTATTATTATTATTATTATTATTTTATTATTATTATTATTATTATTATTAATTATTATTATTACTTATTATTATTATTAATTATTGATTATTATTATTATTATTATTATTATTATTATTATTATTATTATTATTATTATTATTATTATTATTATTATTATTATTATTATTATTATTATTATTATTATTATTATTATTATTAAAACTGTATAAAATTAATTATTAATTATTATTATTGATTATTATTTATTATTATTATTATTTAATTATTATTATTATTATTGATTGGCAATTTATTATTAAAACTATATAAATAGTATATTAATATATATATATCCTGTTGTTAATATTATTGTCATTAAGAGCTTGTATGCGTGTAGGACAGTAAATGTGCTGTAACTTTGAAACGGGGGCACATGGACCACATGTTCATATTAAAGTCTGTTTTCGATTGTTGATCGGATCTCCATCAAAGTCCTTCAGTGGTTTCACCCACACGCGGTTACAGGAAAACCCTTGTACTATACATATATACATATATATAATATATATATATATAGATATAGTATATATAATATATATACTATATATAGTAATATATATTATATTTTTTTATAATAATATATAGTATATATTATATATTATATATATATGTATGTATGTATGTATGTATGTATGTATGTATGTATGCTATATATATATATATATATAGTTATATATATGTATATATATCTATCAATAAACTATGAATACTATTATAATATATATATATATATATATATATATATATATATATATCATTATATATAATATATATAATAATATAAAAATTTATATATTATATTCATATATATATATATAATATAATATAATATATACTATAATATACATATATATCCACCTTAAACCGGACACGTTGAAGGGGTGAGTCGGTTATTACTAGGTGAAGCCGGGTACTGGACCTTAAGGTTGTGTTTTTATCACCTACAGGTTTAGTATGTTAGTTATGTATGTTCATTTTAGACTTATCAGTGTTAGTTTACAGGTAGGCTGGTTTGGGGGAGCCTGTCGAATCTGACCTGAGAGATACATCTGGAATGATGTAGTCTTTAATTTTTTACCGATCAGACATTCTGTGTTGCTTGCCCCTCTAAAAGTGAATGATACCTTGCTAAGCTGGTGATTTGTATGTTATTGGGTTATTAAGATTGTATGAAAAGAGTGTGCAGGAAAAGCGAATTAAATTAAATTCAGCTAAAAGTAAAAGTAATAGCAAATTAGGTCAAACCAAAGAGAGCGTATTCTACATAATCTGGTTGGATTTATATAGAATGAGGAAATGTAAGGATGAAAGTGGGATAATATATATGAGGGAAAAATTAGTGAGGATAATTACTGGTTAGGAATACTTAGCAATGAATAGAGACTAATAAATACAGTTATAATAAATTACTTAGGAACGGATAGAATGAATATTGTGGCTTACGGAGGCATGAAGAAGAGATATGTACACATTAGGGTATGTGTAAGGTTAGAAAAGAGATATAAACAGCCTATTAGAGAATTATAAGGAAATTTAACAAGGAAGGTAAAATAAAATTTGATTGACTCTGAGCATCAATTGTCTGTGAGAATGGAGGTGAATAAGTATGTAGTATATATTTATATAATCAAATTCTTATAAGAAGGACTGAAACTAACATATAAAGAGTTGGTTTAGTCAGTGTTATAATATTAAAGATTTAAACGACGGTACGATAAGTTGGATTAATATGAATAAAGAATATCGATTTATTGAATTTTATTAATTTATAAGTATGATATGTCGATAATATATGGATTAGTGGTTATAGATTTATATGTGGGAAAATAGGATATAGTATGGTACAAAAGCATAAAATAGCAAAGAGGAGTATACATAATCAAGACAATTGTAGTGAGTAAAGGATTGATGTTAGAGTTATTGACTTGTGAGAACTAGGATAGTGTAAGAGAATTTGAACTTAGAAGTGTTTTCAGAGACAGTGTTCAGAACGAGTGAGGTGCTCTAGGTTTTCTCAAATAAGACGATTAAAAAGAAGGTGACATATGCTTCGTGCTACATCACGTGAGAGAGAGTTCGCGTATATATGGTGTGTCGAGTGGACGTGACTTATTAGACGTTTAAAATTATATATTGTTGCCTTAATGGTGGGGTCTGCTTGATGTAAAAAGTGTGATTTAAAATGGATTGACTTCCACATTAATGGTAACTGGGCACACGCATATGGTTGAAAGCCATATTACTCTGTATGATTGGAAAGTTCGTCTCAGAAGATATAGGGTGTAATTGAGATCCTTCTCACTTATACGTGTCTCTGTTAGCTGAATATAATAAATAGCACATACTCACTTATTTTTACATCAGCTACTGCTACATGCACCTACCTTGTAGGTTATGTGTGGTGAGATAGTGAGTAATGATTATAAATATAATATATTAAATATATATCTATATATATATATAAATAATTAATTACAATATAATTTATATATTAAAATATATATATTTATATTAGATATATATATTTAATATATATTATATAATATTAAATTAATATATATATATATATATATTATATAATATTAATATAAATAATCTTCATTATCATATATATAGATATAATTAATATGTTTGTGGGTATGTTTAGTGTGTAGATGAGTTGAGTATGTAGGTGGTGATGCTCCGAGTATGGTGTGTGGTGTTGATGATAAGATGTTGTGTTAGCTGTGAGTCGCGCACGTGTGATATAACTATATTGTTAGTGAGAGTATGCGTATGTAGTGAGTTATGTGTAAATATTGTGAGCTGATAGTTAGGCTCAAATGTGTAGGTAGTTGTAGTTGAGGGTGTGTGAGTATATTATATATATGATTATATATATATATATATATAATATATATATATATATATATATATACTAGTATATATAATACATATATGCACATCTGGTGGTGAAAGGCGCGGAGGCCGGGGTGCCGTTATCCCTTTTTAACTCGGGTGCATAAATGTGGTTTTTTTTTCATAATTAGTTAATATAGTGTTGTATAACTGCAACAATACATCGTCATTGTGAATGGAGAACAGGATACAAAAAATTATTTTTAAACTGAAAAATCAATAATACTCGTACGTTTGTATATCGAATCTTTGTTCGTTGTCGCTGGATCGTTCTGGTCAGCGCCATGAGAGGTCAGCTCGGACTTTTGGGTCTGCTCGGAAAGGATATTTTCTGAAGTGCGAAATATCTCATCTATTCGCGATACTACAAGAGACAAGTATGCTGGTTACGTGTCAACGGCAAAACGTTGATTCATGTAGTTAGGTCGAAAAATTTACTGCATCGAGTTCGATAGGTTAGGAATCATGCGTTTTACGCGGCATTCGTCGGATCCTATATAAGATTAGGTTTGCAGGATATGGCCCTCTAAGTTCAGGTTATTGATATGTTTTGTTACTGTATACACAAGAATCTATACTAATGAAAACAACCAATTGGAACCGTATTTACCCAAGAAACATTATTTTTTACCCAACCTTGAATTCTTTAACTCGATAGCACTAAAATCCGTTTTCTTTCCCATGCAAAATTAACGTTTTGGCTTACTTTATCAATTAATTTTTAATAGTTTCATACTTCGTATCTTTATCGTTCACATCTTAATTAATTACTAGCATCATATACTACTAAAAAAAAAAAGTTAAAAAAAAAACAAAACATTTATCTGCACCATGGACCGGATAAGGTCCCGGAGCCCTAGAAAATTCCACCAGAGTTGAAGGAAGTTCCCAAGTCAAAGGTCGATATGCTTAGTTTGAAAGTGTTCAAAGTCAAAGGTAGATGGGAAAATAAGTAGAGGGAGTGTGTTCAAGAATTTAACAGTATAGTATATGTAATATTGAGCATAGCGGTTAAATCTGGGGTCAGATAGGTGGATAGAGAATGAATGAGACTGTGTAGAAAGGCGTGTTGTATGAGCCCTTCTCAGCGGAGGAGGTATGCCACTGGAGAGTTCAGAAGAGCGGTATTCATTGTAATAGCAATAGAATAAGGGGAGTGGTGCAGCAATTCAATGGGTGAGAGAGATTTGGGAGAGTTAATGAGAGCTGAAGAGATGATAAGACAAAAAGCATTAGACTCTACCTTTTCAAGGAGAGTTGTGTGAGTGGAACTACTCACAGATTGGGAGGCATACTCCATGGAGGGGTGAACGACGTTTGTATAAGGAGCATGTAACTGGGGTGGCCTGGAGAATTTCTGAAGGCGCCTCAGTACACTCAGCCTCTTAGAAACTTGTTTAGAATGAGAAGTTATATTATCCTTCCAATTGAGATCACGAGAAAAAAAAACGCCAAACATGTTAAGTACAAGTGAAGGTTTTATTTGTGTGTTTTCGAAGGTGTTATAGTTGTGTATAAGATTATGTCTAGTACAAGGATGAAATAACTGAGCTTTTGAGGCATTGAAAACAACCATGTCTC
>JABUQX010019173.1:0-7500 GCA_015478945.1 Trachelipus rathkii
TAAATAAAGTTTATACATTTTTATCGTTAAATTATGTATATGATTTACACATATTAGTTTTTTGAGATGTTCCGTATTAACAATGCAACAATAAAAATGAATGAAAATAAGAGGAAGTAAATTAATTTTTAGCAAATTAAAAAAATATATAATATATAGTTATAAAAGAAACCTTTTTAAATTTAAATTAAAATTTATTTCGAAAATGAATAAACAGTTATTATATTATCAAATTATTTTTTTTTAAACTATGGATAGAGCGACATTTTCTAACTTTCTATATTAATATATCATATATATATTAATATATAATATTTATTAGTATTTATAAATATATGTATATTTATTTATATAATTTTCATATTTTTCTCGATATTTTTTATATAGATAAGGTGGGAGGCCCTAGCATCTACCATCTTATGAGCGGAGGTGTTCACTCTCGTATCTCTCAGCAAGAAAGAAAACTAATTTGAGGAGGATAACGCAGCTATAAATTTCAATAAACTCAGTTAAATAATAATTAGAGAATATACGAGAGTTAAATTACCAAAATTATTTAATAGGGTATCGCTTAGGTACTTCTTAATTAGTTTTGCTAAGGGGATGAGTACACTTATAAAAGGTTTCACTGGGAACACAGTAGTTTATCATAAATATTTCCTAGAGGATAAAAAAATTTCCTTAAAGTGTTCCGCCTTAATTAATATTAAACTACCTTTTCGCGTTTATAGGTGGAAAGGTAACAAAAATAACCGTTCCTTTATTTAATATAGGGTTTGTGTGCCAAAATAAATTATAAAATTGGGAATCCTGTACCACTTTATTAGAAACTTTTTCCCACAAAGAATTAAAAAAAAAAAAACACGAGAACAATATTATATAGGCATAGTAATACACTGCATGAAAACTCTTAAGATAATATAATTAATAGGTCATATAAAATGAATTGATAAGATTGAAATAACTTAATTTACGTAATTATGACCATTATTTTTTATTTACCTACGAATTTATTTTATTAATCCTTAAAATTACAAGGTACTGATATCTTCTACCTTATAAGAATGCGTTTTATTATGATTATATGTTCACGTTAATTTGCACAATAATTGATCTATACTTGTTCTAATACTATATTACCAAGAAAATTTGCGGACATGAAAATTATTCCTAGCGGTGAATAAGAATGCAATGTTGATAACTAATATAGGTTAGCTATTATATTATTTTCAAACTGAGTGTTGACCACCTATCGGAACTGATGATTATAAATGTCAGAAAGTGTCTTTAAAGTAGTTAAAAAAAATTTTCATAAAAAAAATCTCAAAGAAAATTATTATTTACACTAAAGAAAATTCTTTTAGGTCGCAAATATTTATTTTATCCGAGAATATTGTACATCTATTTAAACCTTTCGTATCTAATATTTTAGTACCCCGATGAGGGACTTAGTTCACATAATTAATGACGTTCATATATATACGGTATTAACTGATTAGTTATATATAGTTTCAATTAAAGATTAAAATGGTATTTATATTATTGAAAAAGACGTTCACGAACATATTCCGCATGATGTTATACTTACGAATTCCCGTAGAGATATTAATAATGATCGACACTATAATTAATTATTAAGTGAACGTATTCGAATGGGAAACTCAATTAACTGACCTAAATATATGCTACATGACAGCTCATTAATGCTATTTTAGGGTGTGAAACCATCGTTTGGATATATATATAATTAATATTATAGATATAAATAGTCACGCGGATGCATATGTAAAATATAGTAGCTAGTTTTCACGTAAGGAAAATAAATGATTTAAATAAATAATAGTCAGAATTACCACCATATAATAAAAGGATCTAAGGGCGAACAATCTAATAATTTCCAAAAGAAAAATTATATCACATCAAAATTTATTTCTAAAGGTAGTAAAATATTTATTTTTCGAGTAATTATTGGCCACTATAAGATTCTGGACGTTAAGTTATATTCACCAGTTCCACTCCATTAAAAGCGGCGTCACTATAGATAGAACGATCTATATTAATCGGATTTTCGACGAATATGATTCGACGCTTAAGAAAATCGGTAATTTTATTATGTAAACGTTCAAAATAATAAGAATAACCCGCTTTTTTCCGATCCAATAAAAGTTGGCGACACTAATAATATATATTAAAATGATAGTGACGTTTAGAAGAGGAACTTCAAAAAACGACATTACGTTGACTCACGCGCTAATCGTCTTTTAGGGTGTACCCATGATATAAATCCATCATGTGAACCCGATATTATGTGATGTTTCGAAGGCAACTGATATAAGTCGAAGGTCTAAAGTAATAAGTCGAAGGTCTAAGTATAAGTCGAAGTCTAAGTATAAAGTCGATAGGTCTAAGTATGTAGTCGAAGGTCTAAAGGTTAAGTCGAAGGTCTAAGGTGCTAAGTCCGAAGGTCCTAAGTGCTAAGTCGAAGGTTCTAAGTGCTTAAGTCGAAGGTTCTAAGTGCTAAGTCGAAGGTCTTAGTGTCCTAAGTCGAAGGTCTAAGTGCTAAGTCGAAGGTCTAAGTGCTAAGTCGAAGGTCTAAGTGCTAAAGTCTAAAAGTGCTAAGTGGAAGGTCTAAGTGCTAAGTCGAAGGTCTAAGTGCTAAGTCGAAGGTCTAAGTGCTAAGTCGAAGGACTAAGTGCTAAGTCGAAGGTCTAAGTATATGTGGAAGGTCTAAGTGCTAAATCTAAAATTTCTCAAAGATAACATAACACAAAATTTTTTATGTTGAAATTATTTTTCGGAATTTGCAATTAGACCTTCGAGACTTATATCATTTCCCGATCAGGCGTCACTATATGACGTTCATAATCCGATTGACGATAGTTTAAGCTTAAGAAAACTGGTATTTGAAAGCGTTCAAGCGCTGGTTCGTCGCCGCTTCGCCGATTAACCCGTAAGGGTCACTATAATTATAGTGACGTTTCCGAGGGACCCAAAAACGAACCTTAAACGTGATCGCCCGCCACCCGACACCTTTTTAGGTAATCACAACTATCGCTTCCCACCGATATAAGTGACGTTTTTCGAAGGGAACTGATATAAGGTCGAAGGTCTAAGTATAAAGTCGAAAGGTCTAAGTGGGCTAAAATCTAAAAAACCTCAAAGAAAATAATTCACAAAAGAAATTTTTTAAGTCGAAATATTTTCCAGGAATTTTGTAACTTAGACCTTCGACTTACACAAGCTCCCTACCCGGCGTCACTATATGGAAGTCATAATCCGGTTTTTTAAGATAGTCCGATATTCCGAAGAAGGCCTTAAAACGCGCTCAGCCGCTTTTTCGATTCCCGTAAGGTGACACTTCATATTATAGTGATCGTTTACGAAGGGAACCCAAAACCAAACCGAACCTAAACGTGAAAATCGCTGCGACCCAACCCTTTTAGGTATTTTAACTATCGATCAATCCGATATACGTGACGTTTTCGAAGGGAACTGATATATAAGCGAAGGTCCAAGTAATAAGTTCGAAGGTCTAAGTGAGAAAATCTAAAAATATACACTATATTATAATATTATTTTCCACAAAAATTTTTTAATTCGAAAATATTTTCTGGACTTAGCACTTATACCTTCGACTTAATACTTTAAAAAAATTATATAAAAAAAATAAATATTTTAATCTATCTATATATATATATATTTATTATATATATAAATATATATATATATAATATATATATATATATATATATTATAAGTATAATATATATAATTATATTATATATATATATATATATATTTATAATATATATATTTATATTTCATGCATAATTTTTACACTTATTTTTTTTATCCTATTTATAACTATATTATCAACTTCTACTTTTACCCTAATATTATCTCCTTTATTTTATATTTCTCATTTAGCCACTTGGTATCCTTGTATTGTTTTTTATACGCTGATTAACGTCTATTGCACTTCTTTTTTCAATTATTATTGGATTTCCTCTAACACATAGCTATAATTCTTGAATTTGGGAGTCACCCACCTCGTCTCCCTCTATACCCATCGGTCCACCTCCTCCTTCGCTAGCGACTATCGATTTATCCAAACATATGTAAGAGTTCAGTATAAATATTAAACAACAAGTATATCTTCTCTGGGACGTCTCTTTTTTCTAACATTTTACCCATATTCTTTAACCCATTTGAGGACACGCCCTAAACTAGACCGGCTTTCTACTGAACTTAATAACGTTTGATCTCTCGCATCCTCTCCCTTCCAGAACCGATGATTGCCACTCCTGCACTCACCCTCCTCCCTACTCTTTTAGCCCTGCACAATCACACTTGTTTAGGACTGGTTCACAACCCAAAACATCGTAATCGGCTCTAAATCCCTTTTTATGCGAGTACATATAGAAGATATGCGGTAACTACTTTACAAAACGATAACAGAAAATTTCATCCTTGCACTCTTTAATTGTTATTATTATCCAATATCAGTCTTCTCACACGCTAGACTTGTTTGTTTCGCATTACACCGGGTGAGCCTGGGGCGTACCTCCTCCCGATATCATATTACTACTCTTCAACGCACTCCGATATTCCTTCCACGACATTCTCATCCCTGAAAAAACTAAGGATCCGCACGTTAACTATAATATCCTCGCAGACTTACTCTAGGGATATGAAGGTGAAATAAATAAAAAAGAGTACATAGCTCTCACTCTCGTCATAATTTATCTCTGCACTATGAATTTCACTAACCGCAACCTATGTACTATACTCCTGGGCCGATAAATATTCGCAATTACCCCGCACTCGGAATTCTTTCAATCAAGCACGCGCCTCCAACATTATTTCATCTATTTTTCTGAAGCCATACAGGGCGAGTACCATATAATCCATAACCCTCTCTCCTTCCTTCTTTTTTTCTCTATACTTTATCACCACGAACAGACCAGCTATTCGAGCAGAAATGGCCGCCTTTGTACTATGCAACACAATCCGTCCTTCCTGCTCTCGGCTCGGCTCGACAGACGCGAACCCATCTTGGCTCTTACCTCTTCGAACGGTTTTGAGGCTGATCAGCGAAATCATCTCCTGCTACATGGCCCCCCATCTACCTTACACCCCTGACACCAACACGGCTCCCCGTATTTACTATACCGATCTGCAAACGCATATGGGCGAGCTACCTCGCTCCTCTCAGCTCGTGTTTCTGATCTTCTCTTCTGCCTTTTCTCCTCCTTTGTTTCCACATGGTACCGCTTTTGATTCCCCCGTCGTAATATACGCGATACCTCACATCAGAATCGCGATAAGAAGCTTGGAGTGTCTTCACCCATCCAGTCTTCCGTCCACTCGGACCACTCTTTCGGGACCACCACACCATCCACCAATAACTTCTCACACACCACATACTTATTCCCCTATATTCTCACACAAGTTCCCCTTTTTCCCTTGGCCCTTAAATATACGGGTATATTAAAATCGGGGCTCTCCTCCTCCTTGGGACAACTAATACCTCCAATAAACGCTTTAATTAAACAACTTCACTCCGAATCAATCAATCGCCTCCGCTCTTGATCAATTCACCAGTAATTTCATCTATAACTGCAGATTTACAATTCTTCATTCTCATTCTACCCATTATCTCCTCCTAACTAATACCTCATCCCCAAAAATAACTATTTGCTTCTTGCACATCAACTCCAACACATTCACTCTCACCTCTTCATTACTTTAATATTGTGCAGATTTTTGAAGTGTTTTTCAACTCTCCTCAATCATTTCATCAGTTACGAAAGCACCATTCCTATCATTATTCTAAGCAGATTCCTTATTCTCATTCTAACCTTTCGCGCTTCTATTCCAGAGAGCTTCCTATTCCCTGTAAGTCCCCATTCATCCTCCTTCCAATGTTCATTTTACCTCTTGTTTTCTCCTATCGTATGCACCTTTTGTATTTCTTTTTTCCTCCTTATATATTCCAAAGCATCTTTTTCTTTGAGACTATATAATTTTGCTTTTAGTACTTCAACACCCTCTTTTTTACTTTTAACCGCTTTCATCACCTCTTCATTCCACATTCCATGTTAAATTTTATCTCTATTTACCATCACTACTTTGTTGCACTACTAACATTGCTTCCTTCATTTGCCCCCAGATTTGTTCAGTATCAACTTGTTCACATTCAACTAATTTACTAGCGAGCGCTCTTACAATACTTAACCTTATTGTCTTTGTCACTTAACTTCTCACTCTTAATTTTAACTACTTTCCTTTCGTATCACCTTCCTCTCCATCAGAGTCCCCAAACTTAATTTACAAAAGACAACATAATGATCGATAATCCCATTCCTAACCCTCACTGATTTAACATCAACACATACTTCAATATTCCTTCTTCACCAACCAAAATCAATCATATTTACTTCGATACCATCTCTACCCACACCACTCTAGTTATTATGGATACTCTTTGGTTTATAAGAAAGTCTTATTACACACATACTTCTTCTTCACAGAAATAATCACTTCCTAATCTCGATTTTCTCCCCGCCACCAAAACCACCCTGTTATACGCTTTCCTTTTTTTGATCACCTATCCAACCATTCGTCACCCAACACAATCGAGCCCCTACTTCAACCCCATCCAGAACATCATATATATATATATATATATATATATATATATATATATATCATATATAATTATATATATATATATATATATATATATATATATATATATATATATATATATATATATATATATATATATATAATATATTATATATATATCTATGTGGTGGTAAGTAGTTAAAAGTAAAAAAGAGGTTGTGGTTGAATGTGCTAAAGCAAATGATGAGGTTTCAAAGAAAGGTGTTTGGAAAGTATAAGGATGAAAAAAGATAGACTAAAGTTGCATTCTTTAGGAAAAATCAATTAATTGAACAGTTTGGAAGAAAGATGAATGGGGACTTACAGGGAATTGAAGCTTTTCTGGAAGGAAGCGCGAAAAGTTAAGAATGAGAGTAAGGGGACGGCATAGAATATTGAATTGGGTGTGCTTTCGTAACTGATTGAATGGATGTTAGAAGAGTGTTGAGGAACACTTTGAAACTCTGCATAACATTGGCAGTAAGAAGAGGTGATAGTAATGTGTGTGGGTTTGATGTTCAAGAAGAATAAAATTGAGAGGTAATTTAGATGAGAAGGTATGATTAGGTGGAGACATTTGAGAATGGTAATCTGCAGTATCATAGATGGAGTTACTAGTGAATGATCAAGAATGAAGTCGAGATGGGATGGAATGGTTTGGGAAGTGTGCAACAGAGAGTTTTGATGTTTATTTGTAATAGTTCGATTGATAGGAGGAGAGCAGTAATACGTACCCTCTATATAAGGGTAAAGGGAAGATAAGGGAACTTTAGAGACTATTATTGAATTTAGTTTATTGAGTGTTTGTAAGCCTTGTGGGGAGATGTAGCT
>JABUQX010019173.1:12500-20000 GCA_015478945.1 Trachelipus rathkii
AAACGTTGCAGAAACGAAAGTCACCTAGTCCGAAGCGGCGAAAATAAAGAAAACTGGAGAATTCACCCTCAGAGTCCCAAAAAAGAATCTCAAGAAACATTCTTAAACTCATATAAGAGAAAAGATGCGGCGCTTAGAATCCCGAAGGAATTTGCTCTTTCTGCTGTGAGGGAGCTGGAAGTATGCACGTTGTTCGTTTGTCAAATCAATGTCCAAGTTAGCGTGTGAAACAATCAGCAAAAAAACAGATTAAGTCACAGATCTGTTGATGGAGATCTCGTCAAAGTTCTGTCTCTTCGTCACCTATCTTGAGTCTCACGGATGTTATTACGGCTCTTATCTTTCGTGTGCGATAATGACAAATCTTGTAAATATGGGGTTATTACAAATTGAACCTATCGCCTCTGTCTACTCTTCTTGATCAAGAATAGTTTATCTAGAGCTGTTCTCTATCGTGGTAAGAACGAGTCTAACTCGTCTATATACACAATGTAGCGGAAGATGCATATATAGGGACTCGCAAAATGGGTTTAGGACATTCACTCTAATATGTATGCTAAAATAAGGGTCCGAGATGCGCCATAAGGTCTCGCTGTTGGAAGCAGAGAGGCGAGGGGTTTGCAAGAAACCTCTTCATATCCATATATAAAGGCGAAAAAAATAATCAGCATAAATATAGGAAAAATAGGAAAAGACGCCAACTTCGGCCTCAGGCATTTATTCCGCAATGGACCCGATATTCCTAAACTCTGGTGTAGCTTCGAGAGTAGACTACACCTATTTCGGTTTTCAACCCCTCTCCGCCTATTCGAGTGTAACATATAGCCTAACTTGCTGAGCGAAATGAACTTAAGAGTTGAGTGATATGTGATAAAATGAATAACGAGAGTTAAGTTGTGTTAACATTCGTAATCAATTACCAACCACTTCTGTTAAATAGCACTTTTCTCACTTTATTCTGTACCGTATTATAATTAACTAATGCATAGAAATTTGAAAATCGAAGCAAGGCGGAAAACGTAATAATCAACGCACGTATGCTTCTAGCGAACCACTCTAAAAACCTACAGCATACGCCCCCGAGGCACTTGGTTTTGGTTACTGGCTAACAAGATCTTGCGACACCAACTTGGAAATACGTACAACCGTGTTATGATGAGTCGACTATAGAACTAGACACACTTGTCGTCTTTGTTTTCACGTAAAGTAGATTGCCCGCTCTTTTTCACTTCAATTACTGACCGAGGATCGGATATATTCTTAACGGTATCGAAGATATATAATCCCTTACGCTTACGTAACTAGTAGTCATATAGAAGCTTTTCATCTAAGTTTCGCGCTGATGGCGGAAATCCGAGTAGAGAGCGCGATCTATCGCCTTCATGTGTACAAAGTACGAACCAATGAGAAAAACGTACTTGATACCACCGATACAGATTCTTTTTCTGGACTTTTTCGGACACAAAATCTGAGCGTAGCTACTAGTACTCTCTCATAGGATATTTCCGACGATCACGTCTTATAATAAGTCTCGTAATCAGCGATTTTACGTATCTCTCCATAACTTAGCGGATATTAAATCAGTACTCCTACATCACTCTTAACTGATTTCTGCGAAAAATAAGGTTCCACGCAGCCGGGCGTAGACGAGATAATTAAATTTTCGGCGTTGGAGTGTTTGCTGATCAAGTTACGTCCTCCATTTTACATAGACCAAGGGCCTCCCAAGACCGTGGCAGGGAATAGCAGAGAACAGTTACACTATATTTGTAAAGAAACTTATACTAAAAACAAATACAAGAGTAGTCGGAAATTACGGCATATATATTGCGCTTTGTGTACCCAAACTAAAAAAATTGAGATAAACCGCTGTTAAAATTTATAAAGGTCTTTCTTCGTAATCTGTACTAAAACCCCAACATACAACTGTGAACGAAGATGGCGCCTGCTTCCATAGTGGTAGAGGAGGAGCACAAATATACTCCACGCAGCAAAACTATTACCGGAATATCCTAAAGAAACCACAATCGCATGGCTTTAGTTACTGTCCGTCGTTCGTACGATCTATATATTATTATTGCACTCCTCTTACACCGTACCTCTTAGACCGAAGCATATACATCGGCCATCAACACTTTTTTCGGGGTAAGAATGTGAGGCAGCAATTCGTCACCGCAGCTAGTTACTATCGGGGCGAGAACCGATCTAACTTAAAGGGAAGCGTGTTGATCTTCTGGTTATCGTCGCTAAGAAAGTGGCAGGAGCGCGATGTCCGGTATTCGCATCTTGCTTCTCTTAATGGCTGATAAGGAAATCAACGTAATAGATTTGGATCAATCGTTCCTGGAATCGATGGATTCCTACGTCGACGATGGGCGGTGACGGAGAGGGCAACAGTCGACCGATATTATGCTATCTATCAGTAACCTAATTCACTGAAAACACTAACGGGGGGAGACGCAAATTACCTATTCCGTTTCGGTAACACCTGCAGAGACATCACACGTAATTCTCATAGCATTTACAAAAATTATTCGTTTCTACAATTGGTATCATCAATTCTGACCCCCTACCCGGCACCGCCTCCCGGGGCTTTCAATCCGTAGACCTCGCAACCCTCTTAGCCTTTCTATTTCCCACGAATTGGGAAGCCCCACATATTCACTTCCAAAATTTTACACGCTACATATCACACCTGGGATTCACCCAGCCTTCCGTTCCTATCTGACGTAAATCCAGGTATGAAAAAACTTCCACCAACAATCTTTACCATCCGTTTACTCGCCAAATACTCCTAATCAAAAACCTCTTCTCCTTTTCAGAAATATTTATCAAATTTCTCTCATTTAAACCACTTACCACCTTAAAATACCTACTCCTATCACTATATCATAACATAAATCTGGTCTAGTCTGGTCACATAGCCATTCATTCCCTACCAGAGATTATACCCGTCGGATATTTGTTTTTTGTCTCGAGGATTTAGCTCTCGCTCTCATATCTCGTCTAGTCTCGTTGTTCTCTTATTCCTTCTCCTCTATTTCAGCGGTTCACTTTCACTTCACTCTATCGAAGAATAACTTTAAAGACATTCTGTACTCAAGCTTATAACAACCAATACCATGTATATTTTCAATGGGAATATTTACATTCCCCTGATAATAATTTTAATTATAAAAGTTATCATAATCTCAGTATCTTCCGTCCCTAGTTTTTATATCTTAACTTCTATCTTCATTCACTCTGATATGAGGTAACATAATTTTCATATCAACGTAAGACGCTTTTATTCTTATTGAGACCGTACCCCAAGACAAAAAATCATTACATGAGTACAACAATTACTCAAGACTGGACCCAACTTCTCTCATGTACTGTGTGACCAACTCTATAACTGACACAACGCAAACCCGATTATCAATTATCCTGAACTCTTCTTCCCACCTACACTAAGATGCGCCCATTCTCTTAAATTCACCAAAAACACTTCTTAACATACAAAATACGCTCGAGACAGACGCATTCTTCAGACAACACCACGCCCTTTATTCCTGATCTCCTTGTTTCCCGAACCCCGAGGCGTGAATACTTCATACCCATAACCAATTCCGATCTTCCTGGCCTCCTTCCATATGCCCGTATTGCCCTCGGCGAGGTAGGGTTTCTAAGCAAAAAGGTAACGGGTCGTCTTTCTGGTATAGTTTATTCTATCGGCTGGACGTCAGATAAGGCCCTGTCTGGTCCCCACCATATACCCACGCAGTTTTCCATCACGAGGAAAACGGAACTCATCTATTAATGCCGACCCGTCTAATAAACCTCCAAAAGCATTTATCTCCAAGCCAACTCTCTCATTTGATTAAGGTCACGAACGCGACTGCCTCTTGAGTCCTTCCATCTCAACCATAGGTTGTCGTTATATACATCCCGGCAGGTCCGGAACCAGACCGCTCGTTAGGGCTTTAAAACACCACAAGCCTTACACCCTACGGTTTATCTCTTTGGATACAATCAGCGTCCGGAGTCCGAAATAACTACCCGCTAATTGACCCACCCTGCGTCTCACCTTGCCTTGGACGGGGTAATTCATTCGCCTCGCGTACCTTCTTCTACTCTTCGTCTCTTTTAAATGCTGAAATTTGGCAGTCTGATCTGAAAAGATCCCATGGGATAGATTGTGTTCCTCGTTTATCATATGTTCCTCAATAGTGCTGGTCCAAGGTTAGCGCGTTCATTTTTTTTCTCTTTACTATTATACCTCAAATTTCACTAACATCTAGCTACCTTCAATTTAATAACATAAATTGACGCATGTGGTGATTCCTGAATATAATCTTCTTCACGTCTTTTTCAACCGCTCTGCTACTACATACCATGTAATGAATTCCTAGGGAGGGACACTGCGTCCAAACCTCTTGCTTTAGGCCTTTCCGGGACCCTTAGCCTAAACAGAAAGACTTCGCTCACTCTCTTTGGAGCGGGCTCACCGATCCTTCTTTTATCAGACCTGCTTAGAGATGCACTTCTATATACCATGATTGTCTTCAACCTCTCACCTCTTCTTCACAGTTGGTCCGTAAGTTACTTATAAATAAATAACATTCCGTTGGGTAGTGGATATACGCATGTTCTTTGTCGTCCATTGGGTCCAATAGCTCGTGTTTTTCACCAACAAAAATTTCCTTCCAAGGCAAAATTCTTCCCTTCTTTCCTGTTACTAGGCTTGTTTTGGGTCCTACTCAATTTAGAGAACCCTCGAATCGGACTATCCTGATTCGCAGTTCTTCTTCTACTTCTGTCTCGTCGCACGAGAATATTGCGCGAAAAAGAAAAATGGGGGAATCGCCAGATGTTGTGTGGGTCATATGGTGGAAACCGGTTATTAGGGCTACACTGATTAGGAGCAAAGCGTTCCGAAGTAGCATTAGAACTTCCTGGAGGGCAAACCCGCTCCGTCTTCCCTGGACGTCGCAAACCCTAGGATCGATAGGTTCGTCACTTCCCGCGATTCCTCCTCGTCCCCCACTTGTAACGTTTTTCTTAGTAAGATGGAGAAAAAGCCTCTCTCTCTATTTCTGGCAATTATAAGCCTTCGTATTCCGTGATTTAATTAGACTATGCCAATATCCTTCCGCCCCCCTTGGGTATCATAGTCAAAACGCTCCCTTTCTGTTCCCTAATCTCGTACCTCCTATTTAGTAAAAGATCTCTAGCGCACTCTCGCGGCAAGCTAAGGTAACAATCGCCGTTATCTGGTTCAATGGGGTAACAGCTCTGCACCTCTTCGTAACCTTATTTTCCGCGGCGCTCTGGTTATCAGTACTCTGTCTTCTACACTATTCTTTCCTGCAAAAGTCAATCCAGCTCTATGCCCTACCCTAAAAGCTATTCCCACCGCGATACCGTAAAATTTGGTAAATACTACGGACCCTACCTCATAACTTTTTACAATTAATTTTCAGCAGAAATATACCCGCACGAATTGGTAGTGAGGTAACTCATCCAAATTTACTCCGATATATGAACTAAGCCAGGTAGACGTGCTTTCAGAAGAGCATGCGACCAGACGTAGACAATCTTTATCGAGGTCTACATTGTAGTTCAGGACTATACGCATCCCCGGCGTTCCTACTATAATTCTCCCTACTTTTCTCTTTATCACTTGTTGATTGGCCGCGATGAAGGATAACTTCCGCCGTCACAAAATCGATCGGTCGCGATACTCCGGTGGATTCGTTATCCTCACGAGCCTTAGCGTTCGAGCATTTGTCGATATTTCTAAAGGACTTCCACCCTACACTGGATCACATTCTGTGCAGTCTCTCTTTATGAACGACTCGCTCACGACATATCATACAATACACTCGTAACCGAAGCTCCCGCGCACCGCCACACCATCCGCATAAATCTATATATCGTCACCATACTGATTCTTATCCAACCCATAATCCTTAGGTTCCTTCCCTCCTTTAACCACCTGGCGTCTTAGAGCCCCAGTGACCCCCATTGGTCACAAGCACCAACATAAAAACGACACACTGACGACACTCCGTCTGTGTTTAGCGCTGTATACAGATATGCCTCACTCGACACGTGATTGACTACCTGGAAGTTTATGTCTGTTAAGGTATGAGGTGACACGACGGCACAGCCTCCTCTCGGTCTCCTCGGCGCGTACGCTCTTGACTCGACAGACGGCCAAGTATTTGCGCTAGTCGGAGGACACTGTACACTAGCAGAGGACCAACTCTTTTATTTCTTTAACCCCTTTTCTCCATCGTACATCCTCCCCATACTCCCATTAAATTCCACTAAAAGTCTAACCTAACTAAGGAGTGATCGGAGAGATGATTTGATCGTCATATACTTTGAGCTATAAAAATGTCCATTTTATCTTATCCATTTAAATTCTCTACACTATCAACCAACCTCCCTTCCATTTGGTCCTTCACATAAGCATGTGTTTATATCCCTCTTTTGTCCAGATTTATATTAACTAACAGTATTATTTAACACCTATTGCACTTATTTGTCTTCAATGTAAGAGGAATACTCAGCTTCTTTGCGATTCATAACCAAATAACCACGGAACATCACCCTGAACGACCTCAGTCCTTAAAGAAAAACGTCTACCATTTATACAACACAATAAGTCTATTCTTTGCACACCTTTATAATTCGTTTCACCAAACATATAGCTTACGTTTATATCCTCCCTCGACTCAACAGCTTGCTATCTCTCCCATACATCCAGATCCCACAATATGCGGCATAGTCACTTTTCACCAATCACATTCTGACCACATCCAGTATCTATTATCGCACAAATCTCATCATACTTGGTTCTATCATCCTCCTCTCTATCTACGTAATCACCATTGAGATATACCTTGTTCCTTTCTCTCTCCTTTGTCCCCACATTCTCTGTCTTAGCTTTTTCCTTTTCACCCATTTCCATTCTTTCACACCTCACATATTCTTTTCTTTCTCCTACTCCTCTTCTCACATTCCCATCTTTCTACAGAAAACACTGAGGACAATTAAAACCAAAATGATACAAAGATCCACACACTACGCACTTCATCACTCTTCCATACTTATCCCTTTTATTTATCCTCTGTTTTGTCCCCTGTTCACGTTCTCATTTTTGCTCTTGTCTCTTGTGGCTTACCCATCCACTTCTTTCGTTTATACCCCTATTACCAAAACCCTCGCATATATTCAACAAAGCATCCTTAAACACCTTAAACTCCCAAGCTTCTTTCCCACAATAGGCTAATACCATTTGTCTCTGAGTATCATCCACGTTTGCTCCTTCTAATAAGTGAACACATTTGATATCCTCTTCTAGATCAACTTTTCCAACAATTTTACACTTTTTCTCTATCACTTCATACCTATTCACGTACTCTCTCATAGTCTCGCCCACTCCTCTCTTAATATAAAAAAATTCAAGAATCCTATCATATATATCACGCTGTTGTTCTTTCCCATATTGCT
>JABUQX010019173.1:25000-34452 GCA_015478945.1 Trachelipus rathkii
TTTCAAGGTAACGGGTCGATAGTTTCAACCCCTAATCAATACCGGGAGAAGGTCGTGGTCCGTACATTCGAAGCTCGAACTGGACGTTCTGTATAAGCACCCATGAAAATGCCAACGTCTCTCATTACGGCAGGATAGTTCGGTCTTGGGAATATCGAAAGGAACCAATACGAGGATTCGTGTTACATACTGTAGTACATATAGGCCATAACTTGTAACGATGGTTTTGCATGTGGAGATCCAAATAAAAGGGTGGCTGGATTCTCTGGCTTGTCATGATTGCATTTCTCGATCGGCTGACCGGACTTATTGGAAAATATCTTTTGGACCGATGAATCTCGCTTTCAATAACGGTATGTAAAACAGGTGGAACTTCAGACAGTGGGCGGAAACAAACCCCCATGTAACATTCACTATCCATCACCAGGTCTCATACTCAGTCAATGTTTGGTGTGGTATACTCAATAGTTTGATTATGGGCTTACTTCTTCGAGGTGAAATTTTGAAGGACAGCGTATCTCATTTCCTGCACGACTGTCCTTGTTTGATCGCTCCTGAGTGATATATCTATTAAGAGATAAAACGAAAGAATATATTATAACATGGATTGTTGCGCAACACATAATGCAGCTATAGTGAAGACCTACCTCGACAGAACCTTTCCGGAGAGGAACCGGAATATCTTGCCGATGATCATGGACGGGGCGTTCACCCGATTAACACCACTGGACTACTTTCTTTGGGGGTATCTAAACATACCATGTGTACGGCTGGGTTTATATGACCCAGTAACCTCGCCGTATTGATCTTGCGCCGTCGAATAACCAAACGCAATGTAGGGAATGAACTCTCAGTCATGTCATTTGATGCAACTGAAACCTGGCGCAGAAGGCTGAGCATGTAATTCGCGTGGATTGGAAGCGTATCCGAACAGAAATTTGTAATACTGGTGTACAGTTGATGACTAACGACGTTCTTCTTCACTTCCTTGCTTGTGTGGAATGATGGTAGGACGGCGTCAGTGGAATTCTATGATAACAGTTATTTTAAGTTACGTTGCCATCGGTGTGCTGAGTGAGCTTGAAATACCAATTTTCTTCTTCAACATGCACAACCTCGCCCCATTCAGCCCCGAAGTTTCCATGTTCATCCGATGCATCCGTCGCCACGCAGAAGCGTATCGATAACGTCGCGAGGAATCGGCAAGCACTTTTTCATAAGCATTTCACAGAAGCCAAAAAAATATATAATCCTCATTCGAAATTCTTGTTTTTCGCGGTTTTGGTTTTTGGCGCGTGGCGCAGCACACGTAAACATATCGCAATTCTCTCCTTTATGATTAATACTCGATTATATCTTACAGACATTTTTATGACTTAAACATCCGTGCGGTGATACAGCGCTGTAAGCATAACTCGTGAGAACCCTGTATATATATAATTATATATATATAATATAGGTAAATACTTATATATATATATATATATTATATATATATATATATATATAATATATATAATATATTATATTATATATATAGTAATATATATATTAATTATTATTATTCATATATATATATAATAAGTATATATATATATATATATAGGTATATATATATATTTTGTATATATATATATAGTATATATTATATATATATCTATATATATTATTTATAATATAATAATAGTATATATTAACATATATATATATATACTATAGTATATATATATATATATACATATTAATAGTAATTATATATATTAGATAGTAGGATAGATATATATAGTATACCTATATAATATATATAATATATAATATTATTATATATAAGCAAGATATATACATATTAAATTTCAAAATCTATAATATGTATTTTAAATTTATGGATAACTATTAATTAGGGTAAAGTTATTAAGCAACATATAATTTTTATTTCTCATAATCTTAGATTCCAAAATCAATATTCGATATTGTATAGTATAATATTAATGATAATATATAATTATAATATAGTAATATATAATATATTATATAAATATACGTAAAATAATGTAATCATATTGAACTAATATATCATTATTCGATATATTGATTTTGGTCTTAGAATTTTTTTCAGATAAAGTATGTGGAGTCTTGCTATATCCTTTAGCCATATACGGTATAAATACAGACGCGGATATTCCGACCGATAATCCTGGTATTCGGCTTTTAACTTCAGCGGAATATCGGTTATCCGACATTCCTAGTCTAAAGTTTTTGTAGCAAACTTCAAATTTGTCAAAATAATTTGTATTTGTTTTACTTATATTATTTCCTATTGCTTGTAAGTAATAGATTTGAAGAATTTAAGATTTTTAGATTTAAAATATTTTATAACCAGTTCAGGTTTTCATTTTGCAGGCATTTTCTTATTATGAAATTGTTTTCTGTATATTGTCGCTAAGATTGACCACGCGCATCATATCTTTTCCTCTGCTTCTTCTATATTTCTCTTTCCCCTCAGTTTTCCAATCCATCCATCCAGACAACAGTCGAAGAATATATATATACTATATATTATATATATTATATATTATATTATTAATATTATATATACTATATATAATAATATATATATATAGATATATATATATATATAATATATATATAACTATATATAATATTATATATATATATATTTATATATATATATATATATATAATATATATTATAATTATATATTTATATTATAATATATATATATATTATTATATATATATATATATATATATATTACTATATATATATATATATTATTAATATATATATATATATAATATATATAAATATATATTATTTATAATAATATATATAATATATATATATATATATATATATATATTATATATGATATATATATATTATATATAATATTATATTAATATATATATTATATTGGAAGGTATAACCAGAAGTGTCAAAGTTTGAAATTAATTGTTTCAGTAGTTACAAACCTCTATTAGTTTTATTTGATTTGATATGGGTTAAATTTGAAATTTATTAAGTAACATGGAAGTTGTGCAATTCTCAAATTTTTTAGATATATTATGTAAAATGTTGATTGTTTGAATTTAAATGTCAATGGTATAAAAGGAATGCAACTTATCCTAAAATATCCACTACGAAATTGTTTTCTTCTAATTAGTAGTATTTTTATTTAACCTGCTTCAAATTGAAGCTTAGATTGTATAAATTATTTGTAACACATTTATCCATTTCACTATATTTTCATTTGCAGACACCCTTGTAGATCAAGTCCAATTCCTATTGGCGCTTCTTGGCATACACTAACTGCCATTTCTGAAAATAAGCTTTTGTTATATGGAGGATTTAGTACAACATGCCAGGTTTTAAGTAAGTGTGTAAAATTTTATCATATTAATTCATATGGCATTGAGTATTGTGCATAATGTAACCACCTCCAACTGTAATGGTTTTCCAAATGCTAGTATATTTTGTTTTCTATAATTTATTTAAATCCTGTTTAAAAACAAGCTAATAAGCATGTTTTTTTAAAAACTAACTACTGTAGAATTCAGATGTTGCTAATTATATATATATATATATATATATAGTATTATATATATATATATATATTATTATATTTAATTATATATTATATATATATAGTATCTATATTATATATATATATACCGTATAGTAATATATAGTTATATATATAATATATATTAATATATATATATAATTATATATATATATATATATATCTATATTAATAGTATATATATATATATATAAAATATAATAATTATAGTAATATAATATTATAATATGACGTAAATATAATATATATATATTTACTATATATTATATATATATATATATAGTAATAATAATATAATAGGTTAATAAGTATATATATATATATACTATATTATATTTTATATCTTATATATATAATCTGTGGAAATATCACCTCTCTAAACCTAACATTTTATTATTGTCTGAGACACAGCTGGCCATGGATTCATTTTCAAATAAACTAATATCTCTAAATATAACTTTTTCTATAATTTCCGACAAATGGTGGAGCCTGTGCCTATATAAACATAAACACATTCTGTACACGAATCTCGAGAAATCTTGAATTCCTGACTTCATTGATCATGTGCTTAAAATTTTTCTCCCTACTACTATCATAATTTTATGTTTCTGTTACTGCTTCTCTAATGGAACAGATTTTCACGTTCTTTAATTTTGACTATCTTACTACTTATCATGAGACTGTTACTTCTTCATCCAAATGCTTAGGTCCTCTATTTAGGGGATTTCAAGTACACCAGCACTGAGATGGTTGGCTCACTGTCAGACTGATGTAGGTGGGGAGCAAAGCATTCAGTATTCTCATTTTTATGCTGGAAAGTTAATTAATGAACCTACAATATTTCAGACCCTAACCAATTTTTGAATACGCTTGACTTATGTTTCAACACTACTCTTCTCGCTTTAAATACACCATTTCTCCTCCTATTGGTAACTCTGACCACAACTTATAGCTCTAACTATATAATTTTTCTCCCAGACAGCTCCTCCATGCGCTAAACGTATTTATGGCACTTTTAATCGGCTTAATTGGGGGGCATTGCGTAGGTTTTTGGCAAACTACTTGGAATGAATTCTGCTTTGACACTGGGGATGCTTCGGTCGCAGCTGAAAAGGTGGTGGGCGTAATCAACTGATGGATGAGCAGTTCATATTCATTCAACTAATCTTTCTCTCCCCAAAATCCATGGTTCGATGAGGCTTGTTCGCGCCATTTAGGAGAGAGACATTGCGTATCGGGCATGGATAAAAACTCTCGTTCTCTATCATCTTAATATTTTCATTCTGCTCGGATCGTTGCAGGATATTATTGTCAGGCTAAGCGGCACTTTTACTATCAGAAAGTGGACAACCTGCTTTGTTCTTTACTGTAAATATTTCTGGCCCATTGCCAAAAACATCTCTAAGACTTTTTTGTAAATCTGCCTTTCTCCTTCTTTTGGTCTGATGGTTCTGTTGCTAACTCTTCTTCTGATAAGCCAGAACTTCTTCGGTCTCCTTTTTTCATCTAATTCTACCCTGGGTACGATTCTGGCATTCCTCTCCTACTCCTTCTCCTCTCCGGTTTTTTCCCATGTCTTTATCTGTAATTACACATGATCGTGTGCTTGGGATCCTGAGTTCTATGAACAGGAAGGATGCCGGATGGATTCCTCCCTTGTTTTGAGGGAGTGTGCTTCGAGCTGACGATATCTTCGTTAATCTCTACTTCTTATCTGTTATAAGCTAATGCTTTCCTATGGCTGGAACGCGCATATGTCCATACGATCCGAAAAAAGGTAGCCGCTCTGTCCTTTAATATCGCTCCTTATAAGTCATGTAAATATATCTAAATCTTGAATCTCTTCTTAACTCCATTTCCTGGATCATCTGGAGTTCATTCCTCTTTCAAATCACAGTAATGGTTTCGCTCTTCGAGGTCACTGTAGACATATTTACTATCTAACTATTTATGGTCTGCTTAGCGATATGGGAGTCTTGCGTGGTGGCTTGACATATCCAAGGCTTTGACGGGTTTGGATGCGTCACTGCTTCTAAGCTCGCCTTCATTTGGTTTCTCCTTGCTTGCTTACTGTTGTCCTAGTTTTTCTCTCTGAATCGTTCCATGATCAAGTCTTGTTTATGGAGGTCTCTTTCCACCTTTCCTGTTAACTGTGGTTTTCCGCAAGGTTCTGTTTTATATCTTGCAAGCTTATTCTACGTTTCATCAACGATCTCATCAGCTGTACTTCCAACTCTGTTCATTCTTAAGCCGATGATCAACTCTCCATTCTTATCTCATGTTCATTGGCTCCCTTCTTTGTGCTTCTATGAGTGGCATCTGTCTTAAGCTTTCCCGATTTTCTATCTTGCCGACTGGATGGATTTCCCGGTGGGGTCACCGCCTGTAAAATTTCAACTCTTTAGAATCAACTTCTCTCTCACACATCTCCCTCATCAAGAAACACTCCGACTTTTCCTTTTCTTCGACGGCTCTACGTCTCTCATTGTGAAATAAATAAATCATTTCTTGGTCTAACATATAAACAACAAATTATTTGGAAACTCTTATTTCTATTGTTGATAGGGACTCAAGAATGCTGGAGTTTCTATTAGGTTGCGGTGAAATTTTTTTACTCTGCTCAGCTAATCCAGTTATATAATAGTATTCGCCTTGTTGGAGTAACTGTTTCTCAATTTGGTGGGGGTCTTTCTCGGCTACCCTTCTAGTTGGATAGGGTTGAGTCTAAAGCTAAGAATACTAATAACGTCCTACTTTCAAACTTTCTCTGAACCTTCTATTCGTTTGAGATCTGTTTAATTGGCGCTCTATCCTTTTCTTAATAGGTATACGGCGGCAGATGCTGCAGGGAGTTGTACCTCTCGCATGTCTCCACTTGCGCCGCCCTCGTTGCAGCAAGGTGTTGCTCTCTGCATCGAGATTCTGTCGTGGAGTTATTGCGAACCCCAGACATTGTTCGTTGTGGTGCTCTTTCTTCCAGCTACTTCTGGTCTGTGGAACTCCTTTGCCTCTTCTGTTGTTTTCAACTATTATTTATATCTCTCTCTGCTTTAAAACCACGTCTGGATCACGCTGAGAACTTTGTTATACTGGATTGGTGTTTTTTTATTAATGTTTATTTTCCAGTCCCTCCTTGAGAAGGGGACCAGCGTGAGATGGTTGGTGTATTGTAAACCAAAAAAAAAAAATATATATATATATATATATATATATTATAAATATATATATAGTAATATATAATATAATATATATATAAATATATATATATATATATATATATTCATATATAAATATATATATATTATATATATATTATATTATTTAATATATATATATATATTATATATATATTATATATTATATAATATATATATATATATATATATATATATATATATTATATATATATAATATATAATATATATAATAAGGATAAAAGCGTATATCAGCAACTAAGAATTCCACATTTTTTTTATTTATTTGCTTAATCAGACGTTTCGGATAAAGGTCTATCCATCATCAGTGAATTAAAAATACACTTCAAATAAAATATATAAATACAATCATGATAAATTAACAAAGTTTTTGCACTCCATTCGAATAAATTTGCTAAAACATTAAAAACAAAGCTGAGAATGAATATTGGTTGTTTTTATTTATCAAATGAAACAGGATTATATAAAGTAAAAAATTAAACTGACTAAACTAAATTTTTTTACAAATAATAATAATAATAATAAAAATAATAATAATAATAATAATAATAATAAATACTGATAATAATAAATACTGATAATAATAAATACTGATAATAATAAATACTGATAATAATAAATACTGATAATAATAAATACTGATAATAATAAATACTGATAATAATAAATACTGATAATAAATACTGATAATAATTTCTCCAATAAGAAACGAGGGTCCAACAACTCTTAAAAGAGAATGAACGAAAACTAAAACTAAAACAGTTGTCTAAATTAATATCCATTATGATTGAAAATATTGATTAAGGAGGTGTTGCCAGTCTGCACACAAATATTTATACAAACAATCGCAGGATTAAGCAAGGCAGGTGAGCATTCTCTTGGAGCTGAAGTCGATGCCCTATACATGAGCATACACAAACATCTGAAGTCAATTGTGGGAAAAGATGGTGTTAAAACTTTTCTAAGTAACCTGACCAGGTCTATAGAGCGGGATCCAATGTATGTAGCTTAAGTAAGATTTTTTTTTGGTATACGTACGATGGTTTTTTGGACGGAATAAATTAGTCTAGTAAGAGCCCAATGTCTTATCGAAAATAGTCTGAGGAAACATTTATTGTAAAGAAAATTCTTAAAAAGTTATTTCTTTATGAAAAGGGTATCAATTGGATGAAATTTTGTATGCCTATCATTGCTATCTGTATTAAAGAAAATGACTTTTTAATGAGACTTTCTTTACAATAAATTGTTCCTCAGATATTTTTCGATAAGACATTGGGGCTCTTACTTGACTAATTTATTCAGTCCAAAAATCCCATCGTAGATGTACGCAAAAAGAAAAAACATTACTTAAAAGCTACATATCTTGATCCCGCTCTGACAGACCTGTCAGGTTACTGTGAGAGGTTTAACACAATCATTTTCCCAATGTGACTTCACATTCGGTTGTCTTCATGATCTCCAGTATTTCTCGTACTTCAAGCTCCAAGGATGCTTCCTGCCTTGCTCAATCTGCGTTGTGTATTATAATATTTTGTGCATACTTTATCGGTGAAGTAGATGAAACATCTAAATTAATGATTAGGATATCTTACTCCATGCTTTTGGGCAATGGCACAGAAGAGTTTTTCCCATCCTGGAATTGGTCCATAAGAGAGATGCAATGTACATGGACCACCAATCTCTTCAATATAACTTTTTCGATATGCAATCAATTTCGATCAGAATGGACGGGAGGATTTGATCCTCTTCATCAGACTATCAACCCATCCTCTTAACAATATAATAGTTCAATAAAGCTTCTTATTGCATGATATTGTTGTGCAGCTTTCAAAACCTTAACAGTAATTTTAATTATTATATTGACTTACAATTATTAATTTTATTAAATTATTATTATTATTATTATTATTATTTATTATTATTATTATTATTATTTTCTTATTATTATTTATTTTATTATTTTATTATTATATATTATTAATTATTATTAATTATATATTATTATTTATTATCTGATTATTATTGTTATTATTTTGTTATTATTATTATTATATGTATTATTATTAATTATTATTATTAGTAAAAAAAATTTGTTTAGGTCATTTAATAATTATTTTTTTCCTTTATTAGTTCTGTTTTATTTGATAAATATAACCAACCAACCAGTATTCATTTTCAGCTTTGTTTTTAATCTCTAGCAGAGTAATTCAATACGTCTGCAGTCAAAACTTTTGTTATTTAATCAATGATTGTTTTTATATTATTTTATTTTGAATGTGTTTGTGTTCTTTAATTCTACTGTATGATGGATAGACCTTTATCCGAAACGTCTGATTAAGCAAATAATAAAAAAATTGGAAATTCTAGTTGCTGTATACGCTTTTTAAAAATCCTTAAGATATAAGATTTCCAGAAGTTAAACTGTTTCAAGCATATATATATATTATAATATATATATATATATATATATATTATAATATATTATATATATATATATATATATAATATATATATATATAACTTTAATATATATATATATATATATATATATATATATATATATATATATATATAATAGAGGGATGAGTATAACGCAATACTCGCAGCAATGAATTGCTTCATTTTGAATGGT
>JABUQX010019174.1:0-27500 GCA_015478945.1 Trachelipus rathkii
GGCGATATATATAATTTTTCCTCATAGCTAGAATAGTAATTCTAAGCTTAAAAAATAAATTGATTTCAAGTGCAAGACAAATTCCCTATAAATATAAACCAACTAGATAATTATGTAGTTTATTATTATTATTATTATTATTATTATTATTATTATTATTATTATTTTTTATTATTATTATATTATTATTATTATTATTCTTATTATTATTATGATTATTATTATTATGATTATGATGATTATAAAATTTATTGGTGAGATTTTTGCACAGTCCTACAGCTAGTTTTTTCTTTTGTATTTAAACTGAAGAAATTTCTTAATAAAATATTATTAACATTCACATAAAATAACATTCAGCTAAAATCTGTAATTTTGGTAATTTTAATATATGTTAATTATATTTATACTAATAATATATATATATATTTATTATATAACATATATATATATATATGTTATATATGATATATATATATATATATTATATAGTATTATATTATATTTTTAGGTATATACTCATTGGAAGAATGATGGGAGACTAGGTATTGGGAATGGTCTGTATTAATCAGAAGTTTTAGATTTTGAAGATGACTCCTGTTAATCTGAATATTTTCCTGAAACTACTGACACTGATGATTCTAGTTCAGCAACTCTTTGTTGCAACTTAAAATACAGCAAACAGAGGTACATGTTTTTTTAAGATAGCACAGTCATTTACTATATTCCTTAATCAATGCTGACTAAGTTAGTCAATTAAGAGTTCTCAGAAGACTTAATATATAGTAGTCCTAATTTTTAATCTCAAGTAGGAAAAGAATTGTGCCTGCACAAGATACACCCTTAGTACTTAAAAATGTATAAGTTCTTTATATTAGAAGAAAACTAAAATAAAGGAAACTAGGATCATAGAAAAATTAAAGTAAAATATTTAAAATTAGATAGAAATGTTCCAAATATTTTTTTTGTCATCAGTGCTTAAAACTTACCATATTTATATTAAAATAGACTAGTTTAAGAATTTTATAAACCACTATTTTTTAATGCCATTCAGAGAGTTAATGATTGTAGCAAATTATAATACATTTTGTTTCAGCCTCTTTGATAGATGATTTTGTGACAGGTCTATTTATTGTTAATAAAATAATTTAAAAGAAATTTCATCCTCACTTCACTTAATTTAAATGATAATTATTTACTATAACTGATAGTCTGATAAGTCTTGAATAGTTAGTAACATGAAAAACTAAAAGTTAATATATTTTCATCCTCCCCACAGCTTGTGGGTAGGGTGCACACACACACATGCACTGGAAGCAAAATAATTAAGTAGAAGAATATGACCAAAGTCGAAATGATTTGTTCCCCCCCCATACCCTTCCCTCATACCCTTAATTCCGAGTCCATTGAAGCCAAAATCCACCGAAGAGCTTCATACACCGTGGTGTCTCGTGAGTGCCAGGGTTCATCCCCTGACCAGGCCCACAATCATACCCCCTCACAAAACTACACAATTTACCCCTACTATGAACCATTCTTCTCACATGAGCTAAATTTACATTCCTTTCCTTCAGACATTCTTTTACTGACCAATCCAATTTTCTTAGATCTCGCAGCTGGTCGCTTCGCAACACACACACCACCATAAAACTGCTTAACCAACCAACTATCCATCCTTTCTTTTTCCTTATTTTCTCATTTACTCCTTTCGTCACACCATACAAATCTTTAATACGTTCATTCTTCATTTTATCAATTCTTCTCCCACCTAACAACACACCCCTAAGATGATCCATCCGAACAGATTGTATCTTAGATCTATACCTCCTATTCCACACAATAGTTTCACTACTATGCATTAACGTCGGTAACAATATACTATCATGCAGAACCATAACGCACTCCAGGCTTAGTCCCTTTGCATTCACCAAATATTCAATTGATCAGCTGCCTTCCTACCCTCGTAATTTCCGATACCTCATCATCAATCATACTGTTTCCTTTTCATCCAAATTTATATTTAAATAAATGATTTAAGCTCGCATACTTGTTTGTGTCTACCCACCCAACATGATTTCAGACACTGCGTTCTCCTCCTCACTACCACATCATCATTGCTCTTATCTGATTTTCTTCATACCCGCTCCTTTACACCACACAATATTGCTGCCAAGCTTCTTTACTAATAATTTATAAAGCCGGTATATATATATATATATATAATATATATATCTATATTATTTATTATATAATACTATATATACTATAATATATATATATCTATATATATTATATTAATATATATAGTTGCTTTTGCTTACTTGGTTGCCCCCCGCTCCTTTCCTATGAGAAACGGTCGTCAATGAGATGTGCCACCATAGCAGGCAGGACCCAGAGATCCGTCAGAGAAAAGCGTCAAACTATTTCTAATGTCCGTTAGGTTCGAGCAGTCTAGCATGAGAGGTCCTGTGTCGTCAATTGTCATGGAGGGACATCTTTAACAGTGGGGGAGGGACCATTATGAATTTTATATTTACATTCCTTATTCCAGAAGAGAGGGATGGTGCCCGGAGCGTAAACGGGAAAGAATTACTCTGGTTTGATTGTCCAAAGTTTGTTTTGTGGGGGATATTTGTAGTATGGTGTTGTTTGGATATACGGAGATCGTACTTTGGATTAACTGAGTGTGGATGTGTTTAATAATGAGAGTATCTGGGGTCGAGGGAGGAGTGTGTTGTAAATGTCTGAGTAGGGGGATAAAAAAAAAATCATCCAGTACAGCGAAATAAAGCTGAAAGTTGGATATTTTAACATATATGTAGGAAATATAGTATATACCAAAAAATAAAAGTAATTAATAATTTAGCATTAAATTTTGTCTTACTTTTGACCAACTTTTTAAAAATTTTCCTACATTTTCCTTAAAAGTGTCCTATTTTCCTATTTTTGGACCTAAAAGTGAGTATGACCCCTATTATTTTGATGAAGATTATTTATTATTATTATTATTATTATTATTATTATTATTATTATTATTATTATTATTATTATTATTATTATTATTAAGACTGTTGGAGAATGGAAGACAGTGGAGGGTGCCCTGCCTATTGAACTCGGATGATTTGGTATTGTGTGACAAATTAGAAGAGTTTGAGAAGATTGAATAAAGAGGGTTTTTGAAAGTAAGTGTAGATAAGAGTAAGGTGAATCCACTGTGTGAAGTTATGTTGGATGGTGAGACAAGTATCTGAAATTTAATATTTTGGTTATATGTTAGATGAAAAGAGAACGATGATGCGAATGTAGTAGGAAAGTGGAATGGTACGGAAGGCGGCTGGGGTGCAGTTAGATCTTGTGAATGCAAAACGGACTAAGTCTTGATTGCACTAGGGTTTTACATGAGGTATGTTGTTACGGGCTAATGTATAGTAGGACTCTATTGTGGAATAAGGGTGATGAGATCTAAGGTGCAATCTGTTCAAAAGAACAATCTTGGGGGGGGGGGTGTTAGATGTGAGACGAAACTGATAAAATGAGGAATGAACATGTATAGGGAGTTGTGTGGTGAAGAATAGTATATACGGGATAATACGCGAGAATTTAGTAAGATTTATTTGGACATTGGAAGGATGGATGTAGTCGTTGGTTAAGAAGGATTATATGTGGTGAGTGCGCTGGGAATCGAAAATGTGAGTGGAGTCAGTAAATTAATGTGTGAATGGAAAGGAATAAGAGTGTGGCAGAGGCGAGAAGAAATTGCATAATAGGAGTGTGAATGGCTGGGCTTTGTGAAGGGGTATGGTTTGTGGGCTGAATGGTCCAAGGGATGATGAACCACATGTGAATGAGATACCACAGTGTGGCTTATTCGCGTCTTGTAAAGGCCCCAGGTGGATTTTTTCTGATTAACGATGATACTCATGGGGTATATCAAGGCGACGGTTAAAGTGGGGTTTTTCTTTTGACATGCTTCATATCATGTTCTGCTACATATTCTGTTTCCGATGGTATCGACGCACCTCGCCCCCAATCTGGGGTTAGGAGGGTTATATATATATATATATATTATATTTATATATAATATATATATATATATATATATATATCTATATATATATATTTTATATATAATATAATATATATAATATATATATATATATATATATATAATTTTTTTTGCAGGTCAATGAAAGAGTTCCAGCAAATGCTTTCACTTAGACTGTTTTTTTTTTTTTTTTTTTTTTTCATTCTTTAAAAGAAAACGTTTTCTACATCTTCCTCTTCCTTTTTGAGGATTGAAGGAAAGAATCCGAGAGGAAAATCCGACGCAGTTCCACTGAGATAACACAGAGTCATCGAGAACTTCCAGGAACGACTCCATCAATGTATTGCCAACAACATCCGCCATTTGTCTATAACATTTTAACTATTTTTTTTATTTTTCAAAAATATAATCAACTTATTTTCTAGATTGTTGTGTTCTTTTTTATTTCTATTCGAAATGTGGGAGATCTTTATAACCCACCTTATATAACTGAAAACTGTTTCTATATTTCAATTAAAGTTATTTGCAAGGAACATTAAGTTTTTATTAACCATTTCTTTTCTTCATTTTTTACTTTAATCTATATCTTAATTGGTTTGTAATAAGGTATGGTTTCTGAGTATTTAAAAGCTATTGGTTTATTATACATCATTATTCAATATCTCTAATAAGGATCAGCCTTTCCAGTTTAATAGTTTGTCTTTGTAAAGTGGACTTCTTAGTCGAGTGTATCAAAATTCGTTTTAAAAAAAAAGATTGCAATATTATAAGAGTGCTTTTTTTGTGATATTTATTCCTTTATTTTATCTTCTAGCATTGTCATTCTTTTTTAAAAACTAAAAAAAGATTGATACCATATAATTTTTTTGTCAACTCACAATTTTCATTTATTTTTTAGTGTTTGAATAAATAGGGGATGTGGAATAACTTTTAAACAAATTATATAATGGAAACTCATACTATAATGTTAATAACTTTAGAAATTTTCTTAATTACTTTGCAGTAAAAATATTGGAGTATACCATAAAGAAATTTCATATTGTCAATATTTCGAATATTTTAACTTAAAAATATGTTTCATGATAATAAATATTTGATATGTTTTGAAACTATTATTAAATTAACTTAAGCATTTTCAAATTCTTGTGAAAACTAGATGTGTAGGTAATGGGTTTTACTTTGCCATATTAGTAAGCAATGACAAAGTAAAACATTAGTCCACCTTTGAATTTTTAATTTTAATATTTTTGAGTTTATTTTGGTGAAACATAATCATAAAGTGAACTATATTAATCATACATAGTTTAACGTGGTAAATTCTTAATTATTTATGGAAATATGTTTAGTATAATTTGGTTCCAAATTATATCTTTCGTTTTAAAAGCTGTGAAAAGGCCTAAGAAGAATTAATTTATTCCCATTATATCTGTTTTATTCTTTTACTTTTGTTTTTGGTGTTTTATTTTTATATAAGGTCCTAGGAGGACTTTCAACAGAAACCCGAAACCGCTTACCATAATAATTTTCTTTCCAGTTTGGGGAATAATTTCTGTTTATTAGTTTTTAAATTTGTTGCATTTACTTCACTGATATATATATATATATATATATATATATAAATATTTGATATATAATATATATATATATATATATATAATATATATATTTATTATTATTATTATTATTATTATTATTATTATTATTATTATTATTATTATTATTATTATTTTTTATTATTATTATTATTATTATTATTATTGTTGTTTGTTTTTGTTTTTATATATATATATATATATATATATATATATATATATATATATATATATGTATATATATATATATATATATATATATATTATATATATATTACACCGTTATTAATATATATATATTATATATATTTTTTATTTCTTAATTATATATATATATATATATATATATACACCGGTATATATATATACACCGGTATCACTATATACATGGTATATTATATTACAACCGTATATCTATATCGTATATTAATATATACGGGTATATATAATATATCCGTATATATATATATATATATATATATATACGGTATTATATATATATATATATATCCATATATATATATATATATATATATATATATTTATATATACTATATATATATACTATATATATATATATATAATATTATATATCGGTATATATATCAACATTAGTTCCTGGTTGTATAACTCACATTATAATAGGATATCCCAGTATAATTAACTACTATAACCACGTTGGTATCCTTAATGGTAATATCGCATAGGATAATCCCGCTATTCTGGTACGCGCTCACACTATACTTCTATACACCATGGATTCTAATATATCTATGCCTTGTGTGCGCCGGTTATACCTATGTTTCATATTCCTGGTAAGGTTATATTACCGATAATGTTGATAGATACTATCGTTCTGCTGATAAGGATGATATGACTGGCACTTCCTAGGGTAGTGTTGATACGTATAGTTTAAAGCGTACATGGTGAATTTTCTAATACGCAGTGCTTGATACAATAAACTAGGTCGTGTCGTGGACATGTGTACTATAGAGTAGACTACGTGTGTAAGTTATATTAGAAGTTGTAGATTTGGCTCCTTAGCTCACTATATGCTTTGAGATAAGGCTATCCTATATCCTATAACTACCTCGATAATCCTAATATATCTGTTCTGAGTTTTATTTATTATATACAAAATGTATATAGTATATATTTTACTGATTATTGCGGGTAGGGGAGATTCTTATAGCTTATTTATATATAATATCATTTTATTTATACTTCATTTACCTATCTAATATTTTATATATTAATGGCGTTATGTTAAATATCTTAATATTTCTACTATTTTTAGAGTTAGATGCATTTTGCACTATATCTAGTGTCTACTCTTTTTGCCGAGCTACACTCATGTTGATACTTTATATATTCAAACTATTCTTGAACTCTGAGAAAGTGTACTTACACATCTTCTTCTGTTTATTCACTCACTCTTAATTTTCTTCATCATTTCTTCCCTTCGAGATTCTTCTCCTTATCTCTCTCTGCGAGAGAATGCCTTATTCTTGTTATTATTGTGGACAATTAAGGTGATGCCTGCTATTGTGATAAAATAGTATTGTAATATAATATGTGTCATTAAGTATCGGTGATGACTATTAGCGTGACGCGTGAGTTAGACGAATTATGGAATAGATTGTAGAGTGATAGTCCGAGGTCTAGGCGAGAGTTTATTATCGTCTGATAGGGGAGACTGTCTCCAGATTAGATGTTAAACGCATAGTGAGAGTCCGTAGTAGTTTCGGTATATGAGCTACGATTATTCTTGATCAGAGCATATAGGCATAACCGATACTGAGTATGTTATAAATAGATAGTGTATTTCTCAGAGAGAGGTGGTGAATGAACTGATGTTATAATTATGCAGAGATAGCGGATGTGTAGTCGAGATCTGAATTAGATAATGATAGAGGTAGATTCCTTCGTAGCTTATAAGAAAATAAGTCTCCTTGATATGTGCGTATCGTAGTGAGGTGTATTATACATATTGATAGAATATATATATCTAAAAGGGGAGATATCATACATATACCGCCGGGGTGATATATACGATAATAAGAACTAGTTAATAAATATTTTCTTATATATAAAGTAAAATTTAGATATAATTTTTATATATATATTATACTTACCTCTTCATCTATTTCTATTCAACAATTTATTACGCTTATATTCTTTTCTTACAAATCAAAATTTTAAATATATTTAGTTTTTTTCTTATATTATATTATATATTATTATATATATATATATATATATATATATATTATATATATATATATATATATAATATATATATATATAATATTATATATATATTATATATAGGTATATGTTTATATATGTTTATATATTATATATATATATTATATATTATTAATCTATATATATAATATTATATATATATATATATATATATATATATATATTAATATATATATTATATATATATTATATAGTATTTATATTGTATATTACATTAGTTATATATAAGGGAGTGAGCAATAGTAGGAAGACGTATTACGATGACGGTATATATGCGTTATATTGTCACATCATGGATAATTATATATATGTGTGAAGCTCAATAGGATAGGGTAGTATATATATATATATATATACTTATAATTATATATAATATATATATGTATATAGTTATAATATATATATTATATAAGCTACTATATATTAGTAGTTATATGATATTATCGTAGTCCTATATAATATTATATATATATATTAATAGCTATATGTAATATATTATTGATAAAAGAATCTATATACATTAAGGTGTGTTATTATAATATATATATGCTTATAAATAGACATTTGAGCAGTCAGAAGGAGAGAGAGAACGAAGAGAGTTGCCGGCCTGAAGATATAATATCTAAGTTTAATAATATAGTAGCTATACGAGTCAAGATCGCGCTGAGTGTATATTTATGCATGTTTTTTAATGTGCACGTTTTACGTGTATACTTATGTGAGTCAGATAGTGAAGTATTAATCTAGCGTCAGTTGCAATGTAGCTCTATAGCATTCTCTCTGCAGGTCGGCATAAGGCGAATTCTGCAATATTCCTACTTTTTATATTCATTGCTGATCGAAAATCACATATATGATACATTCTTGCATTACGCGAGGATTGTGCCCCATTATTGTACTCCCCAAGGCATTTTAGTATCTATTGATGCGTTTAGCTATCGGCGTGTCCGACCCAGTACGTATGATTAGTATGATCTCGCGAGCCATATATTATATACTATAGGTTACGAATATATTTCGTTGGTCGTGCATATTATTGATTCGTATTCTTGAACTCTCGAGTTATGACGTTGAGTTCTGTATTTGATTTATTAATTGACTGAGGTGTGACTCTTACCTCGGTATTGTTAGTGACTAACTTAGTGCATCTTAGCCTCTAGAGCTATTAGGGGTATGCATCGTAGTGTGCTCTCTTATAGTTGATACTCTGTCATATATTAAATAATATTGTTACACTTAGTAGGCGTAGTAGGACATAGTACAGTGTCCATTGATCTGTATATCCACTGATAAGTTCGTGTTGGTTTTAGATACACTTTATGAAGGTAATTAAGTGTCGAAGCATTAATGGGACGATACTAGCTCTTAATCTTTACATCTTTAGGTAATCTTGTGTCTCTCTCTCTTAGATTCTAATACTTGTCTCTGCAGTTAGATCTACGATAGTATATATCCTATTGCATTCTTTTATTTTACAGGGGCATCCTCTTATATTTTGTGAGAGCTGCGGCGTGGATCTTGTTTGAATATCATTATTATCATCTTTATTATTCACGTGGTATCTCTGTATTCTATATATTGTCATATATAGATGAGATAGAGGATATTGAACTTTATTATCTGATTGTATCATACTCATGGGTATACATATACATCATGTGAGTGTTGTATCATAGTAGTTAGATGCAGAATCTATTTTGGGTATTACTTATCTCTGTGTATATATATCCTCTCTTGATGTTTGTTGACTGTGTAACTGAGCTGTGTTATATTGACGAGGTGCATCATAATATATATGTGCATCTGGATATTTATTTTTTTACCTATCCGATCAACATAATGTATGATCTTGTTTTTAATTTTAATGTTATATTAATATATTTTTTAATTTGTCATTGGTTATAATCTCGGTGACTTGTATGTGTAGTTCGTGTACCTCTATAGTGTTCGTTCTCAGTGTCTCGAGATATATATTAACAGGGTAAATTAACTTATATCCTTAGTGGCTAATATAAATTTATTCACTTATAAGGTTAATTAACTTATTAGTTTACCTTACTTTAAAGTTATCTGTGATTTATTCATTTATTTTTAGAATTTAATGTTCTTATCTTCATCTAATGATCAATTACTTCAATTATCTCTAAACTTCTTCCTCTACCTTTTTAAAATATGTTCATTTTCTTCTTCATATTAAATTTTTTTCCACTTACGTTGATGTCAAATTAGCCATGACAGAAGCAATAGTTCAATTATAACTTAACCTTTCTATAACCACATAAAATGATCTTCACTCACATTCTATTTCATTGATTATATTTTTTAACTGTTATTCAATTCACTTTATTTCTGTGACTCTGTTTTTCTTATGGTGAGATGTTATATTTCTTTTATAATTGTTTGTTTTTAATTATTGGTTTCTACTCTTTTCCTCTTTTATATTTTCCTATATTTTTTTTTGTCCTTTGACATAACATACAAATGTTTTACAATTAGACATTACACTCCGAATCATCTCATACGTCTAGATTCTCTATATTAATCTGGTATATATATATATTCTTTTCTCACCTTTATCTTCTAAACATGTGTTGTCTGCTCTTATTAAAACGCTATTTAAGATGTTAATTAGACTCTTCTGCGTCTATTGCTATAGTGTGCTTATCGCACTTATATATGATAAAAAAAATTTCCTTTCTAATCATAATAATATATATAGTGAGGTAGATGAAATATATATATATATAGATAGGTGTAGTTTACGTCTATATATATTATTTTTATAAGTATACATATTATTGCGGTGAGGGTGCTGCGAGGATACTTTAGCATAGTAGGTCATATTTTATTATATAAAAGACGTTTTGTAAGTTGTACCTCCATATATTAGACGTAGATATACAGAGTTATTCATTTTATGATTATTTCTTATTCAGTTACAGATTAACTTTCTTCATAATACTATGATACACACATTTTTTATATATATATTTTACTATATCATCTGTGAGTGTGATGGTAAGCACATATCTTAGCGTAGATGCGAGGAATGGAAGACCTGACTGCGGGTCGGATTGGAATCCGTGTCTTTTGAAGTCTTTTTTTTTCTCAAGCCTTCTCTTTTGTTTATTTCCTCTAAAGAACAAATGCTTTCAAATTGTTTTATATATAATAATATATTATAGGTTTGACGTCAGAATAATAGAGGTATTGAATATTAGTAATCTATTAAATTGTATAGGTCTTAGAATATGAAGTTACTACGTACAAATATTTAGATCACGTACAATATTATAATTTATAATATATATACTTATCTAATATATATAATAGAATACTTACTTATATATGTTGTAGTATTATACTATATCGGAGCGTATATATAGTAGGTAGACCAACGAAGAGTATAAGGTATGGAGCGTGGAGTCAAAGTAATAGCCGGTATATAGTCTGTAGTGAGTAGTATATTTCTCGAAAAGGTGTTTTGCCTAATATAATACGAATACCTATAATAATAATACAGTAATGAATACATCAATGATATAGAAGATTCAATAATAAGCATAATGTAAGAGTACAGTATATAATTTTACTAACATGAATATAGATCTATCGGATAATATATAATAATAATAATATATAATAATAACACATAATAATAATTAATTCTGAATTTTCGTTACAATTTTTCCATTATCCCATAATATTTTTAATTTGTAAAGTTGTAAATTGGCAATGCATTAAGTAGCGTTCCTCTTATTAAGCTCTTTCTAGAAATAAAACCTATTGAGTTTAGTGAGTCCACAATATTCTCACATAAGTTATGCACTAATTCATTAACAACTTCCAGGCAGATTCCATGCTTTCCATTCCAACGCAATGGGTTTTATTTATTCAACATTTGTACGCATTTCTCACCAGTGAGGTCACCTCAATTTATTCAAACATATATTATCCATCTTCATCCAGTACTGGTTGCACGAAGCGACTCGAGGTGTTCGTACATGGATCGAAGCCTAGAAGCGGACAGAGTCGCATGGAAAGAGGTCTATTCGGGTGTTGATCCCAGTACTCGGTCATAAGGTAGATTACACATCAGCAGCATGAGTTATTGTCCCCTCTAGAACAAGGGTTTACCCTTGAAGTGTGAAACTATAATAAAGGAAAATAATATGCACATTTTATCCTGGTGCGGGCGGTTGCGCGGTGCGTGTGCCCGGTTCCCGGTTCGGGTGTCCGCCGTTGGTGGTAGGCAGTTGGAATAGTATTGGTTGCGATTTTAAATATTGAGTTACGGTGCGGTGTGTATTACAATATAGAGGTTCAGTGTGTCACACAATTTTAATGTCCCGTTGAGGAACGATTTTAAAATAGAGATGTGCAGTGCGGTGTTGATGCACTACCTCCTATAGTGCTAGATGGTGCGAACAATTGCGGTGCTCGATGTGCCATAATCCATACGTTGAGTTTGGTCATCTTTTTCAACGTTATTTCTAGATTTCTAGTTTGATGTTACTTTTCAACTAGTCTGATGTCACTTTCGGTCTAGTTTGATGTCACTTTCATAAGTCTGATGTCACTTTCGGTCTAGTCTGATGTCACTTTCGGTCTAGTCCAAAGTCACTTTCAAGCATTCAAAGTTACATTTTTAATTTAGTTGTGGACGGAAGGGGAAACTGACAGCCGTCTATATGTCACTTGCCGTACATGACTACCGGCTGGACAGTGACATAGACACACAGTATTTATTTAATATATTCTTGCCGCCGTGATCGGAATTATTTTAGTTTATATTCACAAATTTACTAGTCTGTATAAAGACGATATATTATATAATATTAATCATAATATATATATATATATATATAATATATATTATATATTATTATAATATAGTATTATACTACCTATATAGTATTATTATTTACTATATATTATATTATATATATATAGTATATATAGGAATATTCCATTGAAAATATCTTTGTATATTTTTTCTTAATTTTAATATCATAATAAAGATAATGTTTTGATATATATTATACATTTAGGATACCAGTACCATTTATATATATTTTTTCTTTTTCTATTTTATTGTGTTTTGAAGGGGGGGAAAAGGGGGGATGGTCTCACCTTTTTTTTTTTTTTTTTTTTTTTTTTGAAACAGTTGAAGTATTTTGCGCTCTATATTGATTTAACGAGCCTCTTGAGCAAGCTTTATTTCTTCTTCCTTTTGACTTTGTTTGTCTTTGTTTGTTTGTTTGTTGTTGTTGTTGTTGTTGTTGCTCAGATTCGCTTTAAGTTCTGGTTGTGTTGAGGTCAATGTTGGGATGGTTGCTTAGTCGTATTGATAATATCTTGCTTTTGTCTCTTTAGTCTGTTAATGTAGTGTTCATGTTGTTATTGTTTTTTTCTGCTTTTATTATTATACCAATCTTGTTCTTTAGGTTCGTGGTAATTGTTGTTGTTTGTTGTTGTTGTTGTTGTTGTGTTGTTGTTGGTTGTTGTTGTTGTCGTTGTCTGTTGTGTTTATCTTCTTCATATATTAATTATATTATTATTATTATTATTATTAATTATTATTATTATTATTATTATTATTATTATTATAATTTAAATTATCTAAATTATAATATCATATAAATATATCCTTTAGTAAGAAAAATTCATATCTCTATTATTTATTTTATTATTTCCTGTTTATTTTATTTTTTTTTTTTTTTTTTTGTTGTGTTGCTTTGTGGATCTATATGGTTGTAGCGAAAGACTCAGTACAATTACGCTACAATGACCGGGTTAGATATTTTGTTTATGACTGGGTGCCAGAATTGCGTCTGAGAAGGAATGCAAGCAGTAAATCACGGACTTCCAAGAGGCGTACATACTCCTTATAACGAAGCAATCCATTCTCATCTTGTCTGCGAATGGGAGCCACCACTCGATATTTCTATCAAATACTCTTTAATAAAGAATTAAAGGCTTTCTAGAAGAGGCGCGCGGAGAAATAGAAAAATTTCATGGTCTTAATAAACGATATAGCCGGGTAGAGGCAGTTTCGTTAAATGACATTTTAGAAATTAAAGAAATCTAATCATTTTTGCACCATGGGCTAATGCAAGTAAAAGGGTCAGGTATATTGCGGATGATTCAAGGAAGAGGACCAAGTTTCGAGTATTACGATATATGATATCGGGCCTCAAATCAAGTTATGGGGAATCGACTTTGACCATTAACATTGCAAGCGCATTATACGCGGCAACGGGAGTTGAGATATAGCCTCATATGTGGAAGCTGGAGAGTAGTGGCCGGATTCAGAGAGACTTTTATATGCAACGTTACCTTCTTCGCATTGTAGCTCTTATAGCGAGAGCCATCGATTTGTGAGCCTCACGAGGTACGATAGGTGAGTCTATTGCAGATATATTACTGGAAAAGATAAGAGTAATTAGCGAGATAACTTATATAATCGTTACTCGATATGTAGGACAATACGAGTAAGATAAGAACGATCAGACCAGAGAGACAAGTAGCTTGTTTTGGATATATTATGTGAAGAGAGAGGCCGACATCGGACATACCCTGTTTTAATGGTCATTTAATGCGCTTGAATATGTTTTATGTGAATATGGAGGCAATTCCCGGTTATGAATTTCAGTATTCTATGTTATAGATACTTATATCAGTATATAGGGCTGAGCGGCACTTCGTGCCGATCGTCACATGTAAATAGTTAGCGAGATGAAGACAAAATAGAGAGAAGGGAACTATATTGTTGCAGATTGGTGGTTAATGTGAAGAACAAGGTCTAGACTTCGATAAACCTTAGTTATCCGGTGCAGATATAGATATGAAGTCCTAGGAGAAGTGTTCACGATGTCAGATATTCAAGATATATTGTCAAGTAATAATAATAGATGTCTGATAGTAAAGAGATATTCAGTTGCTATTCTAGTCGACTCTCATCAGTTTATACTAAGTAACGTATCAATATCATTATGATAGTTTGATGAGAGTCGTGAAGAGTATGACTGACGATTTTAGGTATCGTGTGTATGACTTCGGTTATAACCAGATTTATTAACTAGTTACCCACGCTTAGTGGAAGACGTATTGTTGACATATCATATGAAGAGTAATACAGTGTATACTACATAATATATATGATATTAAGGTAGTACATACTTATTACACACATGTTAGTCTATGTAATCAATCACATATCATACATCTTACTCCTACATATATCATAATAGTATATTTATATATACTACTACTATACATATATATCATAATACCGCACATATGAACTTTGGGCTTTATGGACTTAGGGCGGAGGTTTGGTATTAATAAGCTATGTGACAGTGCGATGATTAAGTTAATATGTTTATGTTAACATTTATATATAGACGCTACAGCTCGTAACATTCAGTAACTAGTGCGAAGATAAAAGCTATTTACTTTTTATAATATAACGGTGTATTATTATATACATGATGATAGCCCTTCCGCTTATGTATACACTATGAGTACGTAGTATATCCTAGTTTATGATGCAGTAATTAATAGCCTATACGCCGTACCGTATTTATATATATATATATATATATAATTATTATATATATATATTATATCATAATTATATATATATTATATATATATAATATTATATATATATAATTATATATATATATATATAATATATAAACAGAATATATTAACTATAAAATATCTTTTTCGAATATTTTTTGGAAAGTTTGTATGAAGAAATTTTACGAGTTTTTCTCTTTGTCCTCCATAAAGTTCCATCAAATTCCCCTCACCTACTGGCCTTATCCCCCAGTCTTCTCTCATTGTCCCCTCGGTCTTCCCCCACTGTTCCGTAGTCTTCCCTCATTTTCTCTCGATCTTCCCCATTTTCCCCTCATCTTCCCCATCTTCCTATCAATCTTCCCTTATTGTACCCTTAGTCTTCCCCCATTGTCCTCTCAGTCTTCCCCTTACTCTCTGCCCCATTGTCCCCTCACTCTTCCCTCATTGTCCTCTCTTTTCCTCTAACATAAAAACCAAACCCCTCTGTGTGTGTTTTTTTGGAAGAGTTAGTTCCTTTACCCCAAGTTTTTCTCCCCTCGTTTTCAAAAATCCCCTACATTAGCTTTCTCCCCTCAAGAAGGGAAAAAATATTTCTCAAATGTATTTAAAAAGCCTCGTTAAAGAAAATTATGCGTTCATATACACGAGAACTGTTGAGGGGAAAGAGACAAGCCTAAATGAGGGGAGACTGAATACTGTCTAAGGACTGAAGATAGATAAAAGATACATACATTTATGCATACATACATACATATATACACATACATATACATACATACATACATACATACATACATACATACATACATACATACATATATACAAACTTAATTCTTAATACATAATATATGCAATATCCTATAAATGTATTATGTATATTAATATATATATATAATATAATATACTATATATATATATATAATATATATTATATATATTATATATTTTTGTATATAAATTTCTATCTATACTATACTATATAATCAAGTTAAACATATGTATATATATTATATTATATATAGTATAATACGAAGTACAACATACATAGCATAATACATACATACATCATACTACATACATACATACATACATACTTACATACATACATAATACTACATACATACATACATACATACCATATAGAAGGATGAAATGATTAAATTACATGTGTAATTTAGCAATAGTAATTAAAAGTATGATTAAAAACAATAAAAATATATACGTGTGTGTGTAAAGTTGGGTGGGTTTTGGAAGTTGGGGGTGATCAATGCCTCCCTCCCCCCCCCCTTTCCTTTTAAAAGAATGATATCGAATGTTTGATAAAATGAAGGAGAGAGAGAGAGGAGAGGAGAGAGAGAGAGAGAGAGAGGAGAGAGAGAGAGAGAGAGAGCAGAGAGAGAGAGAGGAGAGAGAGGAGAGAGAGAGAGAGAGAAGAAAAAAGAGAGAGAGAGAGAGAGAGAGAGAGAGAGAGAGAGAGAGAGAGAGAGAGAGAGAAATCATGGGAAGAAAGTACTAAATAAAGACAAATTATTGAAAATGAAAAAAAGGAAAGGGAGAAAAGATAATCAAAATAGGGGAAATAAAGAAGAAGAAAAAGAAGAAGAAGAAGAAGAAGAAGAGAAGAAGAAGAAGAAGAAGAGAATCCAAAAATGCAGCAACAACAACAACAACAACAACAACAACAACAACAACAACAACAACAAACAACAATATAACTACTACTACTACTACTACTACTACTACTACTACTACTACTACTAATATAATAATAGAAAATTAGTTTTAATAATATATAATAAAATTAATAATAATATAACCATAATATAATAATAATAAATAATAATAATAATGCATAATAATAGTAATAATAATAATAATAATAATAATAATAATAATAATAATAATAATAGCAACAACAAAGATTGAAATAACAAAAGCAACAACAATAACAAAAAAAAGAGTGGAAGAAAAAAGACAGAGGAAGACGAAGAAGAAATAAAAATAAGAAGAAGAAAAACAAGAAGAAGAAGGAGAAGAAGAAAAGCAAGAAGGAGAAGAAGAAGAAAGAAGAAAAGAAGAAGAAGAAGAAGAAGAAGAAGAAGAAGAAGAAGAAGAAGAAGAAGAAGAAGAAGAAGAAAAAAAAATGGAGAAGAGAGGAACTGTTTTCGTTTTTAAAGATATAAATTACAACAAACAGGATTTTATTATAATAGTTTATAGAGGGGAAAAGGGAAAACGGCATAAGAATAGGGTGCCATAAAGTAAGGGGAAACTATTATTATATTGGAAGGTAAAAAAGAGGGTTTGGGGGGGACATTTAAGGGGGGTAGGGAGACCAAGGAGCTCGGACTAACTTCTTTTATATTATAAAAAAAAAGTTTTGTTTACCATCGCAACATTTTTGAATATTGCTACTACTATGACTACTGATAGTACTAATACTTCTGCAACTACTTCTACAAACATTACTACTTTCACTACTACTACTACTACTTACTACTACTACTATTTCTACTGGAGCTCTAAAATTATAATTAATAATCATACTTCTTAATTATTGCTCTATTCTAAGGGTGTAAATTTTCTAGGTATTTGGTACCTACGATCACGACGAGGGATCAATCCCAAGCCCTTAACATTGCCACTCCATCGCTCTACCAATTGTGCTACTGCCTACCCCCTTCTTCTGGCTCTGTCTCGTAAGCTGATATTATATGTACTTATTATATAGTATATATCATATATTATATATGATATAATATATATTATATATATATTATCATATATATATATATATATATATATTATTATATAATATATATATGGATATATATATATATATATAAATATATATATATATTATTTATCTATATAATATATATATTATAATTAATATATTAATATATTATATATATACATATATATATATAATATTGACATCTATAGCTTACAAATTGTGTATACTGTATATATATATATATATATATATATATATATATATTATCAATATATATATATATATATATATATATATATATGTTATATTATATATATAAGATAATATATATATATAATATTATATATATATATATATATATTATTTTTTATATATCTATATATATATATATATATTTATATTATATAATATAGTTTATATATAATATATATATATATATGTTATATATATAATATATATATACCACGAGACTTATAAGAGGCCATGGGTATGCAGAAAAAAATTTACAACTTCTGTCCTTCACGTCACCATAGTTGCGTATTCTGTCTTGCTGCTTAGTCTGTCTCTTTATAGAGTAAGCTGCATAGATTTGAGTTAAATCCACAAACACAGTCTCACTTGAATCAGTGTTGTGGAGTCTATTTATTTTCGTTTCATTCCCTTATTTTTCCATACTCTTATAGGTGTTCTCGAACCTAGTATTATCTATTTAACTGTTGCATTGCTGTCATTCAACAATTGATATTACAAATTTGCTCTTTTGAACTACCCTGTGTCAAACTCCCTCCCGTGAGGAGAAGTTGGTCCGAATACTTGACCACGAACTCTTATTACTATTTCATATACTCTAACACAACAATCTGGATCACAATTACTTCTTTTTCTTTATTTTCACATAATCTCATGCATTCAACCATTTAACCATTTAACCATTTTCTTTTCTTTCACATAATCCTATATTTCAACCACAGGGTTGAGAGTTTTGTCGACCTTTCATTTGGTTGATGATCTGGTCTGCTCCTCCTCGGGTCGGATTCTTGTAAGCTTTTCACTTTCTTCCGTCAGATATATAAATTTTTATTTTTTGTAAGAAATATAATAATAATAATAATAATAATAATAATAATAATAATAATAATAATAATAATAATAATAATAATAATAATAATAATAATAATAATAATAATAATAATAATAATAAAAAAAGAAGAAGAATCTAATATGTAATAATATATATATAAATAATAATAATTAATAATAATAATAATAATATACTACTCTATAATAATAAATAATATAATAATAATAATATAAAAGAAGAAAGAAAAAGAAAAAGAAGAAGAAGAAGAAGAAGAAGAAGAAGAAGAAGAAGAAGAAGAAGAAGAAGAAGAACGAAGAAGGTCTACTCCAACATTCGTCCACTCTTAGGTCAGAGGAGCATCAATCAATAGTGCCTCTGAGTCTCATTACGTCGTTCAGGAAGTGACCCCGTGTGGAGGGAGAGAAGGAGATAGAGAGGGAAGGGGAGGGGAGCACAGGGAGCCTCCTGGTGGGGGACTGTAAAGGGAGAAATTTTTATTTGGTATTAAGGAGATGGAATCTGAGTTGAAGGAGGGATTTTGAAGAAACGAGAGAGAGAGAGAGAGAAGAGAGAGAGAGAGAGAGAGTAGAGAGAAGAGTGAGAGAGAGAAGAGAGAGAGAGAGAGAGAGAGTAGAGAGAGAAAGAGAGAAGAGAGAGAGAGAGAAAAGAGAGAGAGAAAGAGAGAGAGAGAGGGGAAGAAAGTAAGGGGAATCTATCTCGAAACATTCTAATACAATTCTTAACATAAAACATTTACAATTTGGAAATCGTTGAGGTAAGATGTGAAAAAAATAGAAGCCACCTTAGGATCTCTGAAAAAAAATGGAAGCAAGAGAGAGACGAGAGAGGAGAGAGAGAAGAGAGAGAGAGAGAGAGAGAGAGAGAGAGAGAGAGAGAGAGAGAGAGAGAGAGAAGAGAGAGAGAGAGAGAGAAATATTGAACCAAAATATAAAAAAGTCAAAAATTGATCGATATGATAGTGGGTGTAGCGAAACTCTTACTGACGGTTGTGTATGTATGTATGTATTTATGTATGTATGTATGTATGTAATGTATGTATGTATGTATGTATGTATGTATGTATGTATGGAATTGTATGTATGTATGTATGTATGTATGTATGTATGTATGTATGTATGTATGTATGTATGTATGTATGTATGTATTGTATGTATGTATGTATGTATGTATGTATGTTATGTTATGTATGTATGTATGTATGTATGTATGTATGTGTGTAAGGGTGTATGTGTATGTGTGTGTGTAATGATAAATATTCAAGATTTTTTTTTTATTTAATATTGTTAAAAAATTCAATTTCAGCCTTATTAAAATCATGCACTTTGCAGGTACCTTTTGACAATTACTTTGAAGCCAACATAGTCGCCAAGGAAGGGGAAAGGGTTTGATCCTTTCTTAAAGGGATCCTAGATAAAAATTACCCAGAAGTCATTCCCCCTTTAAAATAGGGCAAATGCCAGTGAGACGCGAACTTAAATAAAAAAGATAAATAAAATAAATAAAATAAATAAATAAAAAAAATTTGTTTGCACCATAAATAATTAAAAAGGTCATGAAAAAACTAATATTGACCCTAGAAAATGGAAAATTGTGTTTGAAATTTCGGACCAAAATTGCCAAACTTTCAGGTAGGTCCTAGAATACTACTTTACTCTTCGACTATGCCTACTATAACCAGCACCCCTAAGCGCGGGGGCATATGACTCAGAATCCTGTTTATTTTTCGGACAATAGTGACTTAAATAATGAAAACACATTACTACTACTACTTACTACTCATAACTACCTCTCATCTCCATACTAACTTACAACTCTCTACATACGTCTTCATAGTGCTCTCCCTGTAACGACTTAAAAATTAATAATAATAATAATAACATAATAAATATAAATAATTAATAATAATAATAATAATAATAATAATAATATAATAATAATAATATAATAATAATAATAATAATAATACATAATAATAATATTCCTAACGACTAGAAATTTTACCAAATCTTCAGATATGTAAATTCACCATCTTCCTTTATAACGTTTTTCATAAAAAGTCAAAAATAGAAATTCTCATTCGGTAGGTAAAGAATCTTTTTATTATTATTATTTATCAAATTTTGAACGTTTCTAAACATCTGAACAGTTTTCTGACCTGGTTTCAGTTTTGAAGCGTAAGATACAGTACTGCTTAGATAGAATCAGTCTGCACACCAGGTAAAAGAGCGGTAACATTTATATATCTGCATAAATAATGGCCCTAGATATTGAATGATTAGCTATCTCTCCGTTCTCTCTAAATCTTTGGGTATAAGCAACTTGGTTTTCATTACTCTTTTGTTGTAGTGCTAGGCATATAGAATGGTTTGATTGCTAAACGTATTACTTTCTGTATTGACTAAACTCTCTGTAATATTTCCCTGTTTCTTTTATTGTAGTGCTAGGCATATTGAATGCTTTGGTCCGTAAACGTATCACTTTTTGTAACGACCATGCCTTCTGTAACATTACCTTACTCTTTCGTTATAGAGCAAGGCATATAGAATGCCTTGATTCCTAAAAGAATCACTTTCTGTTTCGACCATACTCTCAGTAACCTTCCCTTACTCTTTTGTTGTAGTGTTAGGCATATAGAATGCTTTGATTCCTAAGTGTATTACATTCTGTACCGACCGTACTCTCTATATAACCTTCCTTAATTTTTTTGCTGTAGTGCGAGGCATATAGAATGCCTTGATTCCTAAGCGTATTACTTTCTTTATCGACCATACTCTCTGTAATCTTCCCTCTGACCTACTTTGCTGTTGCTCCATAACAACTGTTCTAGATTACCAACATTTATCCTTTATATCGATCGTAAGTGGTGGTGTTCCTCAAGGTACTGTTTATTCCCAACAATTATTTTACTTTATTAAAGGTCATTCAAAAAGCATCCTAAATAGTCATAAATTAAGTTTAAAAGAAATAAAAAAAAACACGTTTTTTTTTTTAAAATTGTATTTTATTTTAAAAGTTTGTTTTTTATGCCTTTTTTTTAAGTTTTGTTTAATAATTTTTCATTATTTTCATTATTTTCTACTCAATTTATATTCATTTTCATAGCAAATTTAGAATGGTTGTGTCAGATCTTTCTTTTCGTGTATGATTTATTTATCATGATCCGGAAGAAATTTTTTCATTATCCTTAAATTATTTTTGGTCAAAAGTCAAAAATGAGGTTACTACTGAACCAAGGCCGTAGCTAGGGGGGTGGGGTGTTGAGGAGGGCTGAAGCCCCGAAAATTATTTAAGCTATAAAAATTTTTTATGGCCTGAGTCTCTTAATTTGAATTTAGAAGAATAAGAAATATAATAATTAAATCAAATTAGGAATATATTGATAGAAATGAGGAAAACATATTTGTGATTCGTGAAGATTTCTTAGGTTTAGTGACTGTTGAAAGCACAAAAGGAAAATCTCTAGCGGAGACAGTACAATGAAGGTTGAAATAAATAGTGACTTTCTGATTGGCAAACGACATGATGGTGCAGCAGCAATGAAGTAAATTTTAAGATAGAAATGTTCAAGCTGTAGAAAATATACAACGACATTGTTCAGTATGTTCATTGCTGTTAACATTCATGTAGATTACAACACATCAGAAGCATTATTGGTAAAGTGAAAACAACTGGGCACTATTTTAGTTTACTAAGGCGAAAATTATTTTAATAGGAAAAAATAGGAAAGAATTTCCAAGAGAAACAATGGACAATACTAACACGAATGCGCTGAACAAGGTGGGTGGAAAGTTAAGATAGATTGCTAGGATTTAGACAAGTTTTTAAAGTTATTGTTGAAGCTTTAGTAGAGTTTAAGATGGATCAAGATATTGAACCTTCTTCAAAAGCCTCAAATCGTGTTAAATTTGTAATGGCGAACGGAAAGGTTATAAGCCTAATTATGATCAACTTTATTCTCCTTTGCTCTTCTATTGCAGTCTCCATCATTACTGATAAAAATTTCTGGCCTCTTGCTAAAAACATCTCTAACAACTTTTGTAAATCTGCCTTTTCTCCACTTATTCGCTCTGATGGATCTGTAGCTAACTCTCCTTCCGAATAGACCAGTCTCTTCGGCCTCTTTTTTTTTTATCCAATTCCACCCTGGACGATTTTGGTATTCCTCTTCCTACTCCTTCTCTTCTCAGGTATCCCATGTCTCTACCTACGATTACATACGAATAGGTTATGAGATCCTGAGATTTATGAACGTCAGGAAGGCCAGTGGTCTGGATGGCATTCATCCCCGTGTTCTGAGGGAGTGTGCAGCTGAGCTGGTGCCTGTCCTTGTTCAACTCTACTATCTATGTCTTAATACTAGTATTTTTCCTCAATGCTGGAAGTTCGCATATGTCCAGCCAATCCAGAAAAGGGGTAGCCGCTCTGATCCTTCTAACTATCGCCCCATAGCTCTCACTTGTATTCTATCTAGAATCTTTAAAACTTTTCTTAACTCTCATTTTATGGATTATCTGGAGTCTCATGCCCTTCTTTCAAATCATCAGTATGACTTTCGCAGCTCAAGATCAACTGGCAACATACTTTCCTCTCTCACTGACTTATGGTCTTCTACCCTTAGGGACTATGGGGAGTCTTGTGTGGTGGCGCTTGACATATTCGAAAGCTTCGACCGTGTTATTGGCACACGTCAACTGCTCCTCTTGAGCTCCACTTTCCTTTGGGTTCACCTTCTTCTCTTTGCTTACTCTTATCAAGTTTTCTCTCTGATCGCTCCATATCAGCACTCGTTGATGGAATGACTTCTTACTCCTTTCATGTTAATTGTGGTGTTCCGCAAGGTTCTGTTTTATCTCCAACTTTATTCTTACTTTTCATCACACGACTCCTCAGCATGCCACTTTCTAACTCTATTCACTCTTAATGCAGATGGGGTTACTCCCAACCTCCATTCTTCACTCATTTTCAAATCCGCCTCCCTCTTTTTGCATTTAGAATTGCCTCACGTCTAACAACTTTTCCGATTTCTATCTGCGGATCTGCGATGCGAATTTTCCAGGTGGGGTCACAGGCAACCTTGCAAAAAATTCCAACTCTTTAAAAGCTCAAAACTTTCTTTATATCTCCCCTCTCAAAAAACTTCCCTCCCCACTTTCCTATTTTCTTCGACGGCTCTAACGTCTCACCTGTAAGCAGCATAAACTTTCTTGGTCTGAACACAAACAATAAATTGTCCAAGAAACCTCACATTAGAACAGTTGCTAAGGTTGCCTCAAAGAAGTTGGGAGTTCTGTTTAGACTGCTGGATTTTTTTTCCTTTGCACAGCTACTCCAGTTATGTAAGGGCCTTATCAGCCCTTGTTTGGAGTACTATTCTCACATTTGGGGAAAAATCCGACTCCACCCTTCTTTTGAATAGGGTGGAGTCTAAGGCTAAAACACTAATAAACTGTCCCCTACAGCCTACTTTCTAACTCCCTGGACCCTCTACTCTGAGACGTGAGGTTGGCGCATTATCTCTTTTCAATAGGTACTATAACGACAAGTGCTCGAGGGAATTGACCTCTCGTATTCCACCAAATATTGCGTTGCCCTCGCAGCACAGGGGGTGTCTTACTCTCGCATGAATTTTGTGTGAGGATTGAAAACCCCAGAATCGCTCGTTGTGATTCCCCCTTCATTCCAGCCACTTCTGTTCTGTGAAACTCCTTGACATCATCTGTTTTTCCCGATGTATTTAATCTTTTTCTCTTTAAGGCCTATGTCTGCGCCCACCTCAGAAATTTGTGTTAGGTTTGGGCTCTGGTGGGGTTTCCCATATTACATTTTAGGTTCCCTCCTTGAAAAGGGCTCTGCCCGTGAGTGGTAAAAAAAAATAAAAAAATAAATCATTAGTGAAAGCAAATGCTCATTAATCATACTGAAAATGTAATGTTTGTTTTGAAAGATTTTCACTCAAAAATTTATGAAAAATTTTCATGCATTTTGAAAGTTGCAAAGTTTCAACAGAACTTCTGCTTTCTGTTAGGGAGGAAATGAGTATGCCCAGTATCAGAATCAATGTAATACGTAAGAAATAAAGCAATTACAATCAGGGTTGTGGAGTCGGAGTCGGAGTCGGAGTCGGAGTCGGAGTCAGGGAGGTCGAAGAGTCGGACGCGGCAATTTTTAAAAAAATGGTGGAGAATGAGTCCAAGGTAGTTGCAAAATCTTCATTCAGAGACGGAGTGGAAAATTTCGGAGTCGGTAATTTTCAAAAGGGTGGAGTCGGAGTCGGAGTCGGAGTCGGAGTCGGAGTCGGAGTCGGAGTCGGTAATATTTCAAGAGGTCGGGAGTCGGAGTTCGGAGTTGGGAGTCGGTAATTTTGAAGAGGGTGGAGTCGGAGTCGGAAAATTTTTGAACCGACTCCACAACCTTGATTACAATTCCTTTCCTTGATAATTTTTCAAACCAGTTAGAGAGCAAGTTCGTGAGCCACATATCCATTCTTACCAATCTTAGTAAAATGATATCTTCGATATCTATTAAAAACCTTAGAAATTTTATAAATAAACTTAATAAAAAGACATTGTACTTGTATATATAAATATATACAAGTACAATGGAATGTTAAGGATTTTAGCATCTATCTCATTCATAACGCGCACTCTAGAAAGATATTTCTCTCCTCTGAAAAGGATAAAACTATACTCTCTCAATTCAACAGGGATGGAAAGAGTAACAGCAACACAATATAAACGGACGAAGTTATCAATCATTTTATTTTTGTATTTTAAAATGTTTTGTCAATTTCAAAAAAAATTTATTTTTATTTCATCGCAGATTTGTAAATTATTGTACAAGTTCTTTCTTATGGGGGTTGTTCCATCAAAGTTTTTTTTTTAAACAAAATGTCGCTTTTTGAGTTTTTTATCTTTTTATAAAAAAAACACTAAAATAATAAAAAAACACCGGTTGTATCTCTAATCACATATATTTGATGCTAGGTGGATGACCTTCAGAGTAAGTATGAATGAGTCACAGGAGATTTTACTCTCCATCAGCAGGATTCGAACATTGGACACCGCGTCGCAGAGTTAGCAATAGCTGGATGCTCTAACCACGAACAGAAGAAACATAGTTCTGGTTATTATCATCACCTCAATAACTCAATTCTTCTATCTATTTACTATAAATAATCTTCCACACAACTAATAGCATCGCTTTTATAAAGAATGTAGTTTAGACCTATCTATATCATTAATCAATATTCTTTGTATTTCTTTTTCTCGTAATCTTACTCGAAAGGATTACTCTGTTTGTCTTACTAAATAAGCTTCAATAAAATCATGTGTCCAAATGAGCATTCAGAACTCATTCACGCCATTTTTTTTAACTTATAGTGAGGGGGAGGGGAGGAGGGAAGGGGAGGGGAGGAGGGGAGGGGAGGTAGGGGAGGTGAGGGAGGGGGAGGGTGAGAGAGAGGGGGGGGGTTAGGGGAGGGGGGAATCGTCACCAAACTTCGTTACTTTCCTAGATATACTGTAGTTGATGTATCAAATTTCTTGTTCTGTATATTCGGGTGCCTTTCGTCTATGTACTGAGCACGAATCTATCTAAGGTGGCTCTGTTCAAACAATTCTCTTGAAATGGCGGAGTTTAGGATCTCTCTCTCTCTCTCTCTCTCTCTCTCTCTCTCTCTCTCTCTCTCTCTCTCTCTCTCCTCTCTTCTCTCTCTCTCTCTCTCTCTCTCTCTCTGTAAAAGTTGAGCTGTTGCACCACATTCTATATACTCAGATCATATCTTGAGGTAAACCAATTTCTTGGGAGAAAGTTCGTGTAGGTTGCTTTCCCCACATAGTCTCGTCCTTTCATTGCCTATCCGCTTCCTATGACTTTCATACAAATTTAAAAGCCAAAAAATAGTGGAATATGGCCATTAGTTGAATTAGTTTTCTCCAACTTTGGTAGGTTTAATGTAGGTAGAATGCACCAACATCAATAAATAGACCAAGAGTGGAACCAAATAGACCAAGTACTAGACCAAATAGACTATGGACCACTAAATAGGCCAAGTGTGTGGACCTGCCTTGGAACATAGTATTCTCCATGATGTTGCGTGAAGCCCCATTTTGGCCTGCAGAAATCAGATCCACGAGGGGAGTATTCTTTCAGTCATATGACAGTGTTGAA
>JABUQX010019174.1:45000-48400 GCA_015478945.1 Trachelipus rathkii
CTTCCTACTTTAGCACACGCACATACTTCTTTTTGCACTGCTAACAATTGCATAATTATTTAATTTAGTTTTCAGCTTTGACTGTTTGAGCTGATTTACTTGCGAGCGTTCTTACATACTTATCCCTAACCCTGTTCACTAAACTTCTCACTCTCAATTTTACCCTCTTCTTCGTATCAGACCTCCTCTCCATCCAATCCCCACTAACTTTAATTTTACATAGAACATATAATGATCCGATAATCCATTTCTAAACACGTCAACTGATTTAGACATACCACATGATCCTTCAACATCTCCCCTTCTTCCACCACTCAAAAGTCAATCATCTTTTCACTTCGATACCATCTCTACCTACACCAACTCTAGTATACTTAATGGATACTCTGTGTTTTAAAGAAAGTATTATTTACACACACACCTCTCTCCTCACAAAAATCAATCACCTTCCTACCATTTCTCATTTTCCCTGACACCCCAAAACCACCTGTTATACCATCCTTTTTTTGATCATATATAATATATATATATATTATATATTATATATATCTATATATATATATGTATATATATATATATATATATATTATATATATATATATATATATATATATATATATATATAAAATCCGTATTAATAGTCAATATTTAGGCCTAGAAGGGGTATTGGTAATACTGTATAATTTAAAACATCTTTAATAACATTTTTATAACATAAAAAGAGGTAATTCTTAAAAAAAAAAACAAAAAAAAAAACATTTGTTTTAAAAAAAACCCGTTTTTTTTGGCAAAAAAAAATCAAAGTTAAAAGAAACCCGTTTTTTTCACAACGCCTATAATATAATATATTATATATATTCTAATATCTTTTATATATATATATATAGTTATTATTATTATATATATATATATATATTATATATATATATATATATATATATTATATATATATACATAAAAAGAGGTAATTAAAAAAACAAAAAAAAACATTTTGTTTTAAAAAAAAACCGTTTTTTTTGCAAAAAAAGGTTGGGATTAAAAAAAACCGTTTGTTTTTTTAAAAACCCTATATCATTATATATATATATATATATATATATATATATATATATATATATATATATATATATATATATATATATATATATATATATATATATATATATTTATATTTATAATATATATATAAATGGATAAATATAAAATAAAATGTAAACTTTAGAATTAAATTTAAAATATAAAATAAAGGAAAAATACGTCTTTCCCGGCCAAAGTATATTAAGACTAAAATGTTACAAACTTGCCCCTTACCCAGCCCCAAAGGATTTCAAACCCCACTCTTTCCCTCTTTCGTTTTTGTATCTATCTGTGCTTGTCTGTGTGTGTGCTGTATATTCTCTTGCAACCATCACCTATATCCTTATACTGTATGTATGTGTGTATGTATGTACGCATGTATGCTTGAATGTGCGTATGTGCGAAAGTAAGTATGGTTGATGTATGTGTTTTTATGGTTTTAAAAAATTAGTCTTAAAAATATAAAAAATCAGTACGAGCTAAATTGACCTTTATATAACTTATATATAAGTCTCATTTTTAGATTATATGGTTGTGGCTTATAAGCCTCATATCTTTTACTTTCATTTCAATCTATAAAATATCAAAATTATTTATTTAATTCAAGTTTAAAATTAAAATATTCAATAAACCAGAAAAAATTGATTGCATATTATTATTATTATATTATTTATTATTATTATTATTATTATTATAATTATTATTATTATTAATTATTATTATTATTATTATTATTATTCATTATTATTATTATTATATTATCTTCATTTTTCAATTATTATGATTATTATTATATTAATTATTTTATTATTATTTTATTATTATTATTAACTGATTATTATTCTGATGATTACTGATAACTAGAATTATTGATTGCTTATTATTATTATTATTATTATTATTATTATTATTATTATTATTATTATTATTATTATTATTATTATTATTATTATTATTATTATTATTATTATTATCATTATTATATTATTATTATATTATTATCTATTATTATTATTTATTATTCATATTAATTATTATTTATTTTATTATTATAATTATTATAATTATTATAGATATATTTATTATATTAATTATTATTATTATATTATTATTATATTATTATTATTATATTATTATTACTTAATAATTGTAGAAATGTAAAAAAAAATTGATTATTTCAATATTTTATTATTACCCATTTTATTATATTATAATTATTCATTTTTTCTTATTATTATTATTATTATATTATATGTATTTTATTATTATTATTATTACTTATTATATTAATAATTATTATAATTTATTTCCATACTTATTTTATCATTTTATTTTTTAATTATTTTTTATAGTATTTTTTCTAAAAAAATAAAACATTATTATATTATTTTTAATAATTATTAATTATTTTATTATATTTATCTATATAATTATATTATTAATTAAAGATATTTTATTATTATTAATTAATTATTATTATTATATTACAATTATTATTTTTATTTATTATTTGTTACTTGTTATTGTTATTGTTATTGTTATTAATTATTATTATTATTATATTATATTATTATTGTTTGATATTATTATTATTATTTTTATTATTATTAATTATTAATTATTATTAATTATTACTTATTATTATATTATTATTAATTATTATTATTATTATTATTATTATTATTATTAATTATTATTATATTAAGTAATAACAATTTTAGAATGAGATGGAATCCCAAAAAATGTGGCAAACTATTAATAGTCTTTTGCATAGGAAGGACTGTGAATAGGACCTTGGTGTTTGGACTGAAATATCCGAGATGTTGCAGACCTGTTAAATTGCAATATTTTAAAAATATTATTTTAAGAGAGAGAGACGAGAGAGAGAGAGAGAGAGTGAGAGAGAGGAGGAGAGAGGAGAGAGACGAGAGAGAGAGGATGAGAGAAGGAGGGAGAGAGAGAGAGGAGAGAGAGAGAGAGAGAGAGAGAGAGAGAGAGAGAGAAAGAAGAGAGAGAGAGAAGAGAAAGGAGAGAGAGAGAGAGAGGAGAGAGAGAGAGAGAGAGAGAAAGAGAGAGAGAGAGAGACGAGAGAGAGAGAGAGAGAGAGAGAGAGAGAGAGAGAGAGGAGAAGAGAGAGAGAGAGAGAGAGAGAGAGAGAGAGAGAGAGAGAGAGAAAGGAAGAGGATAGACGAGAGAGAGAGAGAGAGAGAGAGAGAGAGAGACAGAGCAGAGAGGATCAGAGAGGAGACTTAAGATACTCCCCAGAAACAGAGAGAGACAGAGAGAGGAAACAGAGGAGCAGCAGAGAGAGAGAGAGAGAGAG
>JABUQX010019175.1:0-5000 GCA_015478945.1 Trachelipus rathkii
CATGGCAAATTTATAAATTATGAATACGACTGTCGTGCGTCCTCATCTTTGATACTACTGACATGCCTCTAGCATCTTATCTTGCCGCCATTTTCGCCTTACATCGACGCTTTCCAATTGCTCAGAAGAATTATGAATATTTTATTATTTTATATTATCTGAAGCTTATTAAAGCATGTGATTTACTTCTTTATGCCATGGTGAGTGAAATGGACAGTGCAATTATATATTAATGTAAATAATAGTGATAAATGTCGGTACCCTGTGAAGTGGCGTTATTATATAGTATTTCGTTATATATTTTTATTTATAATTACTTAGCTAGCTTATCCTCATGGTAGCACCCTTAGGTTAGCATATACTAAGGGCCTATTATCTTAAGTAAGCCACTTTCATGGGGAACCTACGCCCGATTTTCGTTTGGCCAATAATACTTTGTAAATTTTTATGAAGGCCGACAAGTAGGCCATCTAATAGGCTAAAAATTTTAATCATTTTTATTATACAAAATTTAATGTAAAATAATTATTTATTATATTTTATGTTAAATTTATTTATATTATTTTTATTTCATAATAATTTTTATATAGGCCAACAAGTAGGCCATCTAATAGGCCCAAAATTTTATTCATTTTTATTATACAAAATTTAATGTAAAATAATTATTTATTATATTTTATGTTAAATTTAGTTATATTATTTTATTCTTAGTATTAATTATTCTATTTTTGTTTAATTCCCAGGTTACTGGGGTCCGTGTTTTTGATTAAATACAAATTCAACTGCAAGTCTTTGTTCAAACCTATTTCCCACGCTAAAGAGTGGTGATCATAGGAGTGATTTTGAAGCCTACCCGAAGAAGTAGGCTCCCAACACCCAGCCTATCCCATTTCTTTGCAACTTTGAATCTCACAGTGGACCCCATCCATAGGCCAGACAAAGGAGGACTGTCCTGTTGCATGTGCAACAGTTATAATCTGCACAGGACCTAATTTTCATTATTATTATTATTATTATTATTATTATTATTATTATTATTATTATTATTATTATTATTATTATTATTATTATTACTTCTTTTCATCATTTTATTTTTATTATTTGTAATATATTTATATATAACTAATTTTATAAAATTTTCAGTTTTATATATATACATAGGTAACAAACACCGGAAACAAAAAAAAAAGTTTTAGTATTTTATTTATCATATTTCTACCAGAAACAAAAAAGTTTAGTATTTTATTTATCATATTTCTGCCAGTAACAAAAAAGTTTTAGTATTTTATTTATCATATTTCCGCCAGAAACAAAAAAGTTTTAGTATTTTTTTTATCATATTTCTGCCGGAAACAGAATAGTTAGTTTTATTTTCGCGCTGTCACCTTTTGCATTATTTACTTTTTCTAGTATTGGTGCTGTGGTTTTGCCTTCTTCCTTCCTTCATTCCTCTCCTAATTCTTACCTTCTCTCTTCGTCATTTCTTTTCTTCTACTTCATTCTCCAGCCCTCGTCATGGTGGAGACTAACGACGACACTCATCCTCCACCTCCTCACCACTTTCGTCTTCCTCCTTTCTACCCTCACCATCCTGAAACATGGTTTTCACTAGTAGATGGCATCCTTCGTACTATCAGTGATGAGGCGACCAAGTACAGTACGGTTTTGTCCTTCCTGCCTGAGGATGTATCCCTCCGCATTAGGGATTCCATCCCTACACTGTCCGCTTCTTCTACCCCTTACTCAGATCTTCGTACCCTCTTGATCTCCCGCCTGTCCCTTTCTCAGGAAGCCAAGTACGAAGAACTCCTACGTGGCACCTCACTAGGAGATCAGAAGCCTTCTGATCTCCTGGTGCAGATGCTCTCTTTGCTGAGTGGACCCCCTACTACACAGGAGTCAGGTTTTGTCCGCACTCTCTTTATTCAGAAACTACCCAGAGATGTACAGTATTTCCTCGCATCGATGGATCCAAAACTTACTCTTCAGGAGGTTGCAGAGAGAGCCGATGGTCTTATACGCTTCTTCAACTCTAATGCTCCCGCTGTTTCTGCCATCGCTGCTCCTGTGTCTGTTTCCTCTTCTCCTGCAGCTCAGGCACTTACTTTTCCTCCTACTTCATTGCCTCTCCCGTCTTCTTCGCTTCCTTCTCCCTATACCTTCTCTTCACCCCCCTCTGTGGTCTCTCCGGTTTCCTCTTCCGCTGCTACTTCTTCTTCTTATCCGGTGTACCCGCCCCATCCCTCGTACCCCTGGTCCATCTCCAGCGCCTCTCACGACCCCTGTTCCTCCCGCTTTTCGAGTATAGAGACCCGTCTTTCGACTTTGGAACATGGCATGGCAGACATGAAAGCGGAGCTGATGTCCATCTCCGCCATGCTACGGTCTCAAAGGGACTCTCGTTCCCGCAACCGCTCCTCTTCGGGTCGTCGCTTTTCTGACCGCTCTCCCACGCCAGGCCCTCAGCAATATCCAAATGGGTATTGTTTTTACCACCACCGGTTTGGCTTGAAAGCGCATAAGTGCAACCAACCCTGCACTTTTTCGGGAAACTCCCTAGCCAGCGGTTCATAAAGGCGGTGGATCCAGCTGGCCACCCCTCCGTTTGTTCTTCCTCTCCGCCTTCTTCGTCTCAGGATGTCCTGCGCCTTTTCGACAGGTCTACAAACCTGTTCTTTCTGATCGACACCGGTGCGTCGTATTCGCTTCTTCCTAGAGATACTACCCAAAAGTCCGCTGTCCCTCTTCCTGACCGGGCTCTTTACGCTGCAAATGGTAGTACCATCCCTGTCTATGGTGAGCGTTTGTGCACCTTAGACCTCTCTCTCCGCCGTCAATTCCCCTGGGTATTCGTGGTTGCTGACGTGACCCAACCCATTTTGGGAGCTGATTTTCTGTCACATTTCGACCTTATGGTCGATCTAAGAAACAGGAGATTGGTTGACGGTTGTACGTCTCTGTCTTCTGCAGGTACCGTAGTTTCTTCTGCTCTTAAAGGCATCTCTGCGGTTGCTCCTTCTTCTGGTACCTCCCCCTTCTTCACCATCCTGCAGAAGGATTTTCCGGCGCTGTTGAACCCTTGTTCTTCTTCTCCTGTTCAACATTCTGTGCGCCATCATATAGAGACTACGGGCTCTCCCACCTTCGCTCGTGCTCGGCGTCTGCCTCCTGACAAGCTCAAGGCAGCCAAGGCGGAGTTTGAGCACATGCTTGAACTTGGTATCGTCCGCCCTTCCAAAAGTTCATGGTCCTCCCCCCTCCATATGGTCCCTAAAGGTGCTTCTGATTGGAGGCCTGTGGGAGATTTTAGGGCTCTGAACGCTTGTACGATACCAGATCGCTACCCTGTCCCGCACATCCAGTCTTTCACCTCGAATCTGGCCGGTAAGACCATCTTTTCCAAATTGGATCTTATCAGGGCGTACCACCAGATCCCAGTAGCAGTAGAGGACATACCGAAGACGGCCATCATCACTCCTTTTGGCCTCTTTGAGTACACACGCATGCCTTTCGGTTTGAGGGGCGCAGCTCAGACTTTTCAACGCTTCATCGATGACGTTCTTAGAGGTCTCCCCTTCGCCTTTGCCTATCTGGATGACCTCCTTATAGCTTCCTCTTCTCCTGCCGAGCATGAGCAACATCTACGTGCCGTTTTTGCCAGGTTGGACGAATGTGGCATGCGTCTCAACCCGGCAAAGTGTGTTTTTGGTGTCCCTTCTCTTACCTTTCTAGGACACACTGTTTCAGCGGATGGCATTTGTCCTCTTGCAGAGCGCGTGGAGGCCATTCGCACCTTCCCTAGGCCTGTCTCTCAGAAGCAGCTTCGTCAGTACCTCGGCATGCTTAACTTTTATCATCGTTTTCTCAAATCGGGCGCTGATATTCTTCGACCCCTCACCGCTCTCATCCGCCCCAAGCACCGAGGCAGTTCTACAAAAGTGGACTGGTCTGACGAAGCTACGGCTGCTTTTGAAGCTTCCAAAGAAGCACTCGCTTCTGCCACACTCTTAGTCCACCCTCAGGACTCAGCTCCGACCAGAGTTCAGGTAGATGCCTCCGATTTTGCTGTCGGAGGTGTCCTCCAGCAGCACCTGAACGGAGTGTGGTCTCCTCTCGCCTTTTTCTCTCGCAAGTTGCAACCTCCTGAGACTCGCTATAGTGCTTTTGGGAGGGAGTTACTTGCGATGTATCTCGCCGTCCGTCATTTCCGCTACTTTCTGGAGGGTCGTGAGTTCCACATACTCACTGATCACAAACCACTTACCTTCGCTATGGTCTCCAGAAACGAACGGCACTCTCCTCGAGAAGCTCGTCACCTTGAGTATGTCTCACAGTTCACCACTGATGTCAGACATATTTCAGGTGTTGACAACTTCACTGCTGACGCTCTCTCCCGCATTGAAATCGACGCGATTTCAGCCTTACCCAACATCGACTACAACGCTATGGCAACGTGCCAGACTACTGAGGATCCTGCGCTTCCACAAGATTCTTCTCTCAAGCTGGAGTGGCTCCAACTCCCTGGGATAGAGAAGAAACTTCTGTGCGATGTCTCTCAGGGATCTCCTCGTCCTTTCGTACCTGCATCGTTCCGTAAGGCTGTTTTCCTCAATCTTCACTCGCTCTCCCACCCTGGCATTGAGGCTTCACGCAAACTGGTTGCTGCCCGATTTGTGTGGCCTGATCTGAATGCCGATGTAGCAACTTGGTGTCGCACTTGCCTTCCCTGCCAGCGTTCTAAGGTCCACCGTCACACCAAGTCCCCGCTAGGCACTTTCTTACCTCCTGGTGCTCGCTTTGAACGTGTCCACATCGACATCGTTGGACCTCTGCCTCCCTCCCGCGGTAAGAAATACATTCTTACGTGTATAGATCGGTTCACACGATGGACCGAGGCTATCCCTCTCTCTGTCGCCAACGCGGAATCCATAGCTAAAGCTTTCTTGGCTCATTGGATTTCGCGCTTTGGTGTGCCGCTTTCTGTCACAACGGACCAAGGT
>JABUQX010019175.1:15000-27500 GCA_015478945.1 Trachelipus rathkii
ATATATAATATATTATATATATATATATATATATATAATATATATATATAGATATATTATATATATATATATATATATTATTATATATATATATTATATATATATATATATATATATATATATAATATATATAAATATATATATATATAATATAATTAATATATATATATAATATATATATATATTAATAATATATATATAATATATATATATATATATATATATTAATATATATATATAATATATATATTATATATAAATATATATATGATGTATGCTTCATGTTCATGTTCATGTTCATGGCCTATGTTCGTCGTGAATAACGAGCGCAGAATTTGAAATAGTCAAGATGAGAAGGCTAGGACTGAGGAATCTCAATCGATAGTGTTGTGAATGTCACATTCTAATAGATTGTGGAATAGTTTCCTCGAATAGTGACCAAACTATGCTCGTGATTTCATTATTGTAAAAAGAAAAAAGAAAAAAAAAAGATTTGTTCAGGCTCGACTTAAGCTACTAACCCAGTAGATAATGTTTGACCGATAAACATGGGCCTAGGCATGATGTGATGATTTCCTGCAGTTTTAGTTCGAGTGAAGACAATAAGAATATAGAGACAGTAAAAAGCCACATGGGCCTATCGAACTTGTCCAGTCAACCCACCTACCCAACATGCTCACTGCAAATCCACAAAGCACCCTAGAGCTTGTCAATTTGTTGTAACTACAAATCCACCAATTTGGCTTAGTCAAAACTAATGATATATAAATATGATACCCAAACCATCCACATGCATTAATAACTAAGTTATGGTCACACATGCCATCTAACATTAATAACTACTATAACTAAAATCCCGCCAATTTAGCTTTGTCAATATATTATATGATACCCAACCCATCCATAAACGAATCGGTAATTGTTACCCAGAGGATTGTCACCCCCGATTTTTATGAAAATCACAGAATAAACTCTAAAAAAAATATAATAAGATTTCTAGGCCGCTTCGCCGCTCCTCCTTCGGAAAAAAAAGTTACCGCCTCTCAAAGTTGTAAAAAACCCCATAGGATTTGTTATTAAAAAAAAAAACCAAAAATTTTTTTTTTTGAAAATCACAGATACCTATACTCTAAAAAAATAATAATGAAGAATAGTGAAAGCGAAAATCGGCAGTCTTTTTAGGAAAAAAAGTTACAGCCTCTGAAAGTTAAAAATTTTCCCATAGACTTTCTTATAATAAAAATTAGTGGACCTCGTGCTTGTTTTAGGGCCATCCTAGTTCAGGTTATGATAAGATTTGTTAATTCTACATCGATTTTCTCTGTGTATACTAACAAAACTTTATTCATCACTGACTTAGAGGGCCTGAATGAAACTAACCTGGATTGATCAATATTGAAAAGTCTATGGGATTTTTTTAAACACTTTGAGAGGTGTAACTTTTTTTCTAAAGAGAGCGACAATTCGTTTTCACTATTCTTCATTATTATTTTTTTAGAGTATATCCTGTGGTTTTCATAAAAATCGGGGGTGACAACCTCTGGGTAACAATTACCAACGAATCTAACCCTTCTTAAATGTTGCAATCGAGTCACACTCAACATCCTCCTCTGGCAAACTATTCCAAAATTTAACAACCCTATTACTGAATGCATGCTTTCTTATATCAAGATGGCATGCTTTTCTTCTTAATTTTCTTATTATGCCCCCTGGTCACCTCTCCATGTTCTACTATGAAAAATTTATTGGTCTCTGTATTATATAACGCAGCTGAAATAATATAAGCTGCGTTTCCAGAAGCCCGAGTGCAGCTCGTGTGCAAAATCGACTCAGAAACGCTGAATTGAAAAAAATTACATTAACCAATCAGAGAACAGGAAATTTGAGTACCTGGAAACGGCCGAGCGCGCCTGTCGGATCAGCTGACAATTGTAAATAATACTCCTATACTTATATGTATCTATTTTATGAAATGATACAATATATTTAGTATCCTTAATATAAAAGTTAACTAAAATATTAAACTTTTGGCAAGCCATTTCCAACATGTTTTGTAAAGAAATTTGTTTGTAAACAAAGTATCCTTCCGCAGCCCGTCCATTTATTAATTCCTGAAATCTAGGATTTATCAACGGGCACCTGACTGTGACGTAGAAGTGCGCAAATGGGCTCTGGAAATGATGCATGTGCGCCTGAGTGCCCGCCCGGGCTGCAGTCGGGCTTCTGAAAATGCAGCTATAATGAAATATATATACTACAAATGATGATTGGGTAATAGTAGAGCAGAATCGCTCCATCACTGATTTTTCTAAAAATCACAGCATCAACTCTTTAAAAAATATATAATGAAATAAAAAATAAACTAAATGATTTCTCTTTAGGAAAAAAAGTTAAACCCTTAAAGTTGTGAATAATCCCATAGACTTTTCTTATATTTCAACTGACCAGAACTTCATTCTATCACACTTTATAGCATAGGCTACTTTACAAATTGTGAGGCAAATAAAGACTATGACCCACAAAAAAGCAGTGTGAAAATTAGGGATGTACGGATAGTATCGGTATCAGTAGTATCGGCCATTTCTTTGGGTATCAGTATTGGTTAATATGGCCGATACTTCTTACTTTTTGGGTGAAAAATTATGAGAAACTTTTAGATTAAATAATAAATCTAGTTTCGATATATAGCTAGTACTAGGTTATATTTTTTTTTTCCTCAACTTTTTTTTAACTTAGATTTTTAGTGTTTCTCCAACTTGGGTTTTAGTGTAAACATTTACCTATTTGGATAGCCATTATTATAATTTATACAGATTTAGCTTCCACTTTTTTAGTTGATCAATAGTATTTTTTTTTTTTTCTACGCAATTTCGTGAGTGTGTGTGTGAGTGCACGAGTGTTTTTAAACTTTCTGGATGATTCATATTTCAGATATTTACTATAAACAGGGTTTTAGCATTTTAAAATTTCAGGTTTTATATTTAGGCTTTAGCGTACAAATAATTTTTCCTCATTTCTCCTTTGTTTTTTGTCTGTTTGTTTCTGGTGCTTTTATTATATATATATATTATATATATATTTATATATATTATATATAAATATATATAATATTTATATATATAGTATATTAATATATGTCTTAATATATATATATATATATATATATTATTATATATATAATGTGTGTGCGGTATGATAGCAGATTTGCACAGGCCTGGCTTTGCTATTGCTTTACCAAAATCAGTGGCTTGCACTCTAACTCTGAATCCAATTTTTTGCTCTTGTCTGAGACCCATATGGTTAAGAATTCATCCTCTGTAACTCGTTTTAATAATATCAAACTCTAAGTATTTTAAATAGATCTGTCTGAAGGGTGGAGTATGTGCCTATGTAAATAAACAGTCCTATACACGTCTCGAGAATCTCGAGTCTCCTAACTTCGATGCTCTATGCTAAAATTTTTCTTCCTTCTACTATAATAGCAATAAGTAGAGGAATGTTGCTACTTGTGGCTGTCTCGCTAAGTGTAGCTCTCTCACTTTAACAGAGACAGATTTTCAACAGCGTGCCTTTTGTAGTATGGGTGACAGATGGATATATATATAGTGCCTAGAGCAGTATTTTTGTCATGCCAATACTAGAGAGTTCCTCTAAATTAAGGGGATTTCAATGTACAGCAAGTGAGAATGATACAGAGGTGATGAGAGAGTTATACCTGATAAGACTATGTGAGATTCATGGTTGTTGTGAAGGATAGGCGCACTCGATGTCTCAGTCAAGGCAGTGTTCGTGGGAGTAATGACGTATACAGCAAGCTATGCTCCGGATCGTCGCAACCAATTTATTGAACCCCTTGACCTATGTTTCATCATCCACTAAGTCCTTCTCTCTAAAATACCACCACCTTACGGCTCTATCGGTAACTCTAACCACAATCTTATATTTCTTAATTTTAATACTTTCTCACCAACAGCTCCATCCTGCCCAATGCGGTTTTTCTGGCACTTTAATCGGGCTGATTGAGGGCATTCCGTTTGCTTCTACGCTAACTATAATTGGAGTGGCTGTTTTGACTCAGAAGATGCTTCAGCTTCTGCTATAAGTGGGAGCTAGTGTAATTGTTTGATGGTGATGTCAGGTTCATTCCTTCTGTCGACTGAAATCTTTTTTTCTCCTCAGAATCCATGGTTCGACTTCGTGAGCTTGTTCTCTTGTGCCATTCAGGTATAGAGACAGTGCCGTATTGGGCTGTTGGAAAAATTCTCTTTCTCCAGACTCTATACTCGCTTGCTAATTTTCATAAAAGCTAGAAATGTTGCAAGATGCGGTGATCCACTCACGTGATATGAGGTCGTACGATTGTATACACATATATCGTTGCTGATAATATCGCTCGTTATGTACTGATGGCCTCTCCGCTTGACGATCTTTCTGGCCATTCTTACCAAAATATCTCGAGCAACTTCTGTAAATTATCCTTTCCTTCTCTTATTCGCTCTGATGGTTCTGTTGCTAATACTCAATCTGAAAAGGCCAATCTCTTTGCCCCTATTTTCCTCTAACTCACCCTGGGACGATTCTGTCATTTCTCTTCTCCTCCTTCTCCTCTAAGGTGTCCTATGTCTTTACCTGTGATTTACATTTGATCGGTGCATGGCTGCCTGGAAAATCCTATGAACCGTTAGGAAAATGGGTGGCCGGATGGCAATCCTACTCGAGTTTTGAAGGGAGTGTGCTTTACATTCTGACCGCCGCCCCTCTGTTCAACTATATCCTCTATAATTTCAATCCTAGCACTTTCACTCAGTGTTGGAAGGCGCATACGTCAACTATTCCGAAAAGTGAAGTCGCTTGATGCCTCTAACAATCGCCCTAACAGCTCTCACTTGTATTCTTCTTAAGATCTTTGAAACCCTTCTCACTCTCACTTTCTTAGACCATCTGGAATCTCGATTCCTTCTTTTCCGATCGCTAGTAATGGTTTTCGAGCGCTGCAAGGCCTAACTGCGATATAATTTTCCTGTTTAACAGATTTATGGTTTTCCGCCCTTAGGAACTACGGGGAAACGCTGTGGTGGCGCCTGATACACGTGAGCTTATGTCGGTTCTTTCGTACGCGAGTAGCTGATCTTGAAATATAGAGATGAGGAGGGTCAGTACGGCATGTGAGGACGACTTCTTCTCCTTTTTCTGTCAACAGTGGCATTCCTCAAAGTTTTGTCTTATCTCTTACTCTCTTCCTAATTTTCATTAACATTCTTCTCAGATTACCATCAAACTAACTATATCCTTTCATTTGTCAATCACTTCGACATTTATTGCTTCAACAGCATTTCAATTCTGCTCCTTTTTTACTTCTAGAATTGCCTCTCCTCTTAATTTTTCACATTCTACTCTCGCTGATGGTGGTAGAATTTCAGGTGGGCGTTGTCTCAACCTTGTGAAATTTTAACTCTTTAAAATCCCAACTTTTTCAAATCTTCCTCTCTAAGACACCTAAATTATTTTGACGGTTCTTACTTGCAATATAAACAAGTCTTGGAAACCTAATATCACAACCGTTGCTAGGGTGGCCTCAAGGAACTCGGGAATTCTGTTTAGACTGCGAGACTTTTTTCCTCTCTCAGTTACTCCAGCTAGTACAAGGGTCCCCTCGTCGCCCTTCTTATGGAGTACTCGCTTCTCGAATATCTGGGGGTGCTCTTGGTTAAAAGAATCAAGAAAAAGCCCCGGGTCTCTTTTGGATAGGGTAGAGTCAAAGACTCAAAAGGCTATAAAACTGTCCTGTCTCTTATAGTTCACATTGTACCCTCTATCTTTGCGGTGCATGTTGGGGCTTTATCTCTTTTCTATAGGTTTACACTGTCTCGGCCAGTGCTCAACTTTCCTACTTCGGGCGTACCACCACATTTAAGCATGCCCTCGTGCACAATGGGTGCTGTGTCGGCACATGAGTTTTGTGTTGATATTGGTAACTGCCAGACTAGTTCGCTGCGGTGCTTCTTTTTTCCTGCCACCTCTGTTCTGTAGAATTCTCTTTCATCTTCTATGCTTCCTACTCAATTTAATCTCCCTCATTTTAAAGCCTGCGTCTGTGCTCATCCGCGTAATTTGCGGTGACAGCTGTAAAAAAATAAAATAAAAGGTTCTAATAAGGAATTCATTAAGCTAGCTGAGACCCCACAAGAATGGCATCTCCGACGGGGAACCACTTCTAGAATGCATTTAAAGAGCATAACCGAGGAGCTTGCTCGCGTGACAAAAAAAATTCACAGAAGTGGAAGCCGCCTTATCAGCAATCCCTGGCAACATCACTGATAGTGACGATGGTGGCTTTTCAGCAAATAAATCACTGAAGATGAAGAGGTTTGGATATGTTAGACTTTGATAAGTTCATGGCCGAAATTGCATCGACATCTCATTCACCTTAAAAGGAATCACACCAAGGAACCCCATCGAAAAGAAATGAAGAGACAGTCATCGAGGAGCCATGATAATTCAAATTTGCAATCTGTGAAAGAGGAGATAAGGCTCTACAAGAACATGGAGATGCTGCCTACAGAAGAGAATCCTTTTATGTGGTGGCATAATAATGGGCCAATGTTTCCATTATTATCAGTGCTTGCAAGCAAATAATTATCACCCTCTCCCTCATCAGTCGAGAGCGAGAGTATTTTTAGTGTTAGGTGGGAATGTAAACACCCCAAAAAGGAACAGGATCTCGCCAGATACCGTACTAGTGTAAAGCCTTAATGTTTTTGCATCACATTTGAGAATTTTTGCAAATTGAGTTTGAACTGATATCTAACTTATCTTAACGAGTTTACTTATTATTATGTCAATGTCTTGAAGTAATAGCGTTTTTTTTATTTTGGTCTTTTCAGATGATTCATTGAGGTCTTCTCCTTTCATTATTTTATTCTTTATATTGTAGCTAGTTAAAGAATCTTCTTGTAATGTAATCATGTTAAAACATTAAACCATTAAAAGTATACTTGATTCAACTATAAAAGTATACTCAATTCAAATTATCAAAGTATACTTGATGCAAACTATTAAAAGTAAACTTGATATAAACTATTAAAAGTATACTTAATTCAAATTATTAAAGTATACTCGATGGAAACTATTAATAGTACACTCAATGCTGAATACTAAAAGTATACTGAATCACAAATAGTTCAATCCGACTGGACCATCCACACAACCGTTTCAGTTGTTGGTAACTTTTCAAAATTGATGTTAAGTAACTACTCAAAATGGCGTCGGAGTCCTATGACGAATATTCAATTTAATCAATTATATATCAATACCTTTATAAAATCTAATACTCAAGGATGAGACTCAGTAAAATAGTTAGGACTTTCTTTAAGGTAATGTTGTTAGATATAAATATTTTAGAAAAAATAATCGATTTTACAATATTCCCATGCAATGTGCCAAGTATTTTCAAATAAACAACCTGCCTTATTTATATATATATTTATATATATTGGCTCTGTCTTCTGTCACTATTATTTGGTTTTCTGTTATAAGAGCTCCAAGCTCTGATTATCTGTAATAATAAGTTGAATTATTACAGGATCTGAATAGTTATAAGGGTTAGTAATCATTTTTAGAAATCAGGTTATAAATTTTCATAATATAGCTAAATCAAATATATAAATGGCTATGCCTAGATAGCATCAGTAATCCTTTTTTATTTTAGGACTTTTTTTTACAGGGAGCTTCTACTTACTCGTCAACTTCTATTAATTTGCATGGTCAGTGGTGAAATAAAAAATATATAAGAATGATAGGTTTGACTGGAGATTATTCATTTAAAACAATAATTAGGAGCTAACTACCCCCCTAAAAATGCTTTTTCCCCCCCCCCCCCAATACCTCATTATTAAACAGGTTCATACTCAACCCAAATAATAATCTCTGCATACCCAAATTACACCATAATCTAGGCACATCCACCCAAAATATCCCCTACAGAACTAGCTCTGAACCATCAAACCAGAGTAATGCTGTCCCGTCTCTGCTCTGGGCACCATCCCTCCCCCCTTTAGGAATATAAATTTAAAATTTTTAATGCACCCCCACCCCCTACCCCACTGGCAAAGATGTTCCTCCCAGACAAATGACTACACAAAACATCATTTACTAAACATCTTGGACATCAGATGCGACTTAGATACTCTCTTTAATGGTTCACTGGGCCCTGCCTTCTGTGGTGGCACAGTATCTTGTAGTCCTCCGCTTCTTGTAGAAGGGGAGCAGGGCTACAAGGGTAAGGGTATTAAAAAAGCTTAAAATATGTAAAATAGTTAAAGTACTGTATTTGGTTAAATTAATCATATTTATCTAAAAAGAATTAATTTCCAGAATTGAAATACTTGTACTATAATTTGTTCAGGAGATTCAAATGAGTGGTTTTTTTTATCATACCTAATAGGTACCTAAAATGCCTATACTCAAGAACAATCACTTGTTGTAACTTTAAAGGCTCTGCCAGTTTGGTATCAGCATTTTTTGTTAAGTACTATATATATATATTATAATTATTATATATATATATTAATTATATATATATATATATATATATATATATATATATATATATATATATATATATATATATATATATATATATATATATAATATATATATATATATTATATATATATATATATATATTTCAAAACTTGCTAAGTTGTTGGTGGTTTCTTTTGTGAACAAGCCCCTATATAAAATAATAATGTCGTTTAAAAATCCATATTTTGAACGATGAATTTATTTAACAAAAGGATAATAAAAGTTGCCTGTTGCTGAGATACTCTCTTAAATTCTTGATGTCTCTTGTGCTTATCCGATGTTTTACCTCCCTTTCTCTGCGAATTTCGTTCTTGAGTTTTGCAAGTCGAAGATTTAGCTTCTCTGTGACTTAGCTGGCTTTGTACCCCCCTAGCTGAGATTAGAATTTCTTGGGTAGCTTATTTTCGGGCGATTAATTTTCAGAGAGAAATAATAAGTTTGAATTAGTAGTTTATCATATTTTTAGAATGAGTATCTTGACAAGGCAGGTTTATATATCATTTCATTTCTACTATGCTAAAATTATGCTTATGCAAACTTTAGCATAAGTTTGAACATAAATTTAAGTTTTTACAACTAGTGATAATGGAGTACTATATTACTTCCCACGCTAAACACGTAGTGAGAAAGTATGTAATAATAGTTATACAAGATATAAAATCTAACCATCATTCAAATGTATACATATTTGTGGGCATTTAACAATGCACACAAACATATAAAACATTTCAATGAGGTAAAAAGAATAATAAATAAAATACTGTACATAGAGTAAAAGTACTTTCAAATGCAAGCATATCTAATTATGTCCAGACTAAGTCACATCAAAACTTTTGATGCACAAATTAGTAATAAAGGGAAAAAAAAAAAAAAAAAAAAAAAATGCAAAGAAATTCAAATACAAGCATATCTGGTTACATCCGAAGATCTAAACATACATACAAATATTTGAATATATAAAAATACAATAATGAAATAAATAAATATTTAAATTAAATATATTGCACATAAGTTTGCTTGGAGAATGTCACTTGATGTCTTGGGAGTTTGACGTAAATTATTCTTCTTTTGGCACTGATTGTCGATTGAAAATAGTTGAATAACCCCAAAAAAAAAAAAAAAAAGGACAGGGGGGGTTTCCCCGAATAACGGGGTACCAAAGGACCAGCCAGTCAGTAAAGGAGATTCTGATGTTTACTTCTGATGTCACAAAAGCTTCGTGACATGTAGAGGCGAAGATTGCCTAAAATCTAGTCCTTTATTGTAGCGATAAATTTTTATAAATATTTAATAGGCAACATGATCGAATCAGTGAATCCAAGGTAAGGTCCATTATATGGCGCTTCTAATATTTTCTTGATTTGATCAAGGCGTACGTAAACATGTTTCAAAGCTTTGGATATGAAGAAACATTGCAGGGACATTTGTATAGGCGAAATTGCCTGAAATCTAGTTTCTTTATTTTGGTGGTAAATTTCATGTTATGAAGGAAACATATTAAAAATGGGGAGATGGCACAGAACCATTCAGAATTTGAAAAGGAATCCGAGTTCTTAGTGGAATCCAAAAATGAGTTTCTGACCATAATCCAAAAAATGAGAAAAGAAGTCTGTATCGATAATGTTTGCTTGAGTCATCTTTTTCGAGTGATCTGATTTGGAAGTTTTAGTATTATTATTTCTCTTTTTTTTCATTTCGATTGTTTTCCTTTGCTTATCAGAAGGCACTGATTGAAGTTTTGGGTGTTCTTCTCCGGGATCAACAAATTATATATATTATATATATATATTATATATATTATAATAATGATGTACCAATAGTATATATATATATATATATATATATTATATATATATATACTATATATATATATATATATATATATATATATATCTAATATATATTATATATGAATATATATATATTATATATATATTAATATATATATATTATATATATATATATATATATATATATAATATATATATATTAGTATATATATATATATATATATATAGTAATATATATATCTATGATAATATATTAGGGATGTAACAATAGTATCGGTAAATCGTATCGGTATCTAGTAGTATCTGGCGCATTTTGGTGGGGTATCAGTATCAGTACGGCTAATAAATTCTGAACCGATACTTAGTCCGATACTTCTTAACATTTTTTGGTGAAAAATTATGAGAAACTTTTAGATTCAAGAATAAATATATTTCGATATAGATAGCTAGTACTAGGTTATTTTTTTTTTCCTCGATTTCTTTTTAACTAGATTTTTAGCGTTTCTTCCAGCTGGGTTTAGCAAAATTTACCTATTTGGACAGGCATTATTATAATTTATACAGATTTATCTTCTAACTTTTTTAGTTGCTCAATAGTATTTTTTATTTTTATTTTTTTTGTAGGCAATTTCGTGAGAGGTGGCGGCTGAATGGTTTTTAAACTTCTGAGATTATTCTATTTTAGATATTTGGTCGTAAAAAGGGTTTTACCATTTTAAAATTTTAGATTTTAAATTTAGGGTTTTTAAGCGCTGACGAATAATGTGTGTTTTCGCTCTGGGGTCATTTCTACTTTGTTTTTGTCCCTTTTGTTTCTGTCTGTTTTTTTTTTTTTTTTTTTTTTTTTTTTTTTTTTTTGTGTGTGAGTGTATGAAAGCAGATTTGCAACAGGCGTGGCTTTCTTTTGACTTTTACAATCAATGGCTTGCACTCTAATTCTGCATCCATGGAATCCTCTCTAACTCTAACCCTAATTTTATGCTCTTGTCTGAGACCCAGATGGTTAAGAATATTCATCCTTCAAGTCGTTTAATATATCCAACTATACTTTTTTATAATTTCCGTCTGAGGGGTGGAGTATGTGCCTATGTAAATATAGAACACTCCTAAAACACGTTTCGAGAATCTCGAATCTTCTAACTTCGATGTTCTGTGCTTTAAAATCTTTCTTCCTTCGAACTACAATAATTTTATGCTTCTGATACTGTTCTCCTAACATAAAGATTTTCATGCCTTTTTTGATTACCCTACTACTTCTTACGAGACGTGTTACATCTCCATCAAATACTGAGGTCTCTATTTAGGGGGATTTTAATGTAACACAAAACTGAATTGTTGGGTTTCTCTCATACTGATTTAAGTGGGGGGAAGCCGAATCATTCAGTTTCTCAACGATCTGGAGCAACTATTAAAGAACCTACCACATTCCGGATCGTCCACCGATTCTTGACACAACTTGACCTATTGTTTCACACTAGTCTTCTTTCTATAAATAAACACCTTGCTCTATCGTAAAATATTGACACAATTTATCTCTCTTAATTTTTACATGTTTTCTCTCCAACACCTCCATCCTGCCCCATCGGTTTTTACGCGCACTTTGAAGTCGGCCCGATTGGGGGGCATGGGCGTTGCTACTACGCTAACTCATAATTGGAGTGGTCCTGGCTTTTGACTCTGAAGACCGTTCACTTCTGCGATAAAGTGGGAACTGTAAAATCGTTGATGGAAGAGCAGGTTCATGTCATTCTTAGACAAATCTTTTTCTCCTCAAAATCCATGGTTCGATCGTGCTTGTTCTCTGCATTCGAGGCTAGAGAACAGTGCATATCGGGGGGGTGGAAAACTTCTCGTCTCTATCACTCTTGCAAATTTCATTCAGCTAGAAATCGTTGCTGGGATACTCTTTGACGAGCAAAGCCGACTTCAAACGAAAGTGCGCTACCTCCTTGGTTCTCCTACTACAAATCTTTCTGGCTCTTGCCAAAAACATCTCTAACAACTTCTAAAAATCATCCTTTCCTCCTCTTATTCGCTTTGATGATTCTGTTGTTAATACTCCAACTGAAAAGGCCAATCATCTCTTTGGCCTCCTATTTTCCTAACAACTCACCCCTGGGATCTTCT
>JABUQX010019175.1:32500-35621 GCA_015478945.1 Trachelipus rathkii
TCTATCTCTTTGCCTTCCAAGCGAAACTGATTTCTAAAAAGATAGATTTTTAAACAGTAAATGCCTTTTGACATCCATCTTGCCCTGTGATATGCACCTGGTGCTGTAAATTTTATTCCTCTTGATGGGATCTCTCCTAAGGAGATGAGCAAGCTCGATAAATTCCTTATAATCTTATCATTCATGAGTCTCTTCTAGTTTCTTATGCAAAAATATTACCATATCCTGACGTTCATCACTCATCCATTTCTTTTCTTTGTCTGTAACACCTTCCAATGATACATAATCTTTTTGATCAATGAAAGGCCAGTGCTTCTTGAACCGTACAAATATATCAATTTCAGGTCCACGTGATGTAAAGAACGTATCAAAAACTGCATTTATGACAATTTCAAAAATGTGGTGATGACATGCAAGAAAAAGTAATCTCTTTTGAAGTTCCTGTTCAATTACAGTACAAGCGCCTCTGTGGATCCCAGTGTTGCTAGCTGTTGTATCAAAGCAAAGGCCAGCAATCCAACTTTTCTCTACATTCCATTCATTTATTAACACCAACACTTTTTGAGCAATTTTGATTCCTGTGCCTTCATCTAAATTTGGAATTCCTAGTAATTTCTCTACATTTTTACCAGACACTAAACAGCTAAACGCTCACACTTTTCAGGAGATATATATATTATTCATCACTTTTCCATCAAAATGTATAATAAGAAGAGTATCTACTTTAAAGGTTTTTGTAATATCTTCATTAAAGTTGTTCTCATTTTAGACCTTGTCCTTTGTATTGATGATATTGAAATTGTTACATCTTTAATGTCAATTCCGGCTGCCTGAAGTGCTGCAATAATAATATGCATAGCTTTTCTTGAGGATACATTTACACAATCTAGTGCAGAACATAATGTAGGATCTTTTATTAACTTAATTTTCTTTAAACTGGCATCTTTGTTCTTAAATGACCTGGAAGTAATTGGTGTATTGAGTTGTTTGGATATGGTTTGCTCTTGATATTTGCTGAAGCTGATATCTTCATTATTTCCACTTGAAAGTGACTGTGAAACACTGCCTGAAACTTCTTTATCTGATATGACCATCGCAATTTCTCTTGAGTCATGCTCCTTTTTATGGTGCTTTTCTTCTTGTTCAATATATATATATATATATATATATATATATTTTTTTATATATATATATATATATATATATATATATATATATATATATATATATATATATATATATATATATATATATATATATATAATATATATATATATATATATATATATATATATGAGAGAGAGACAGACTGAGACCATATGTTTAGTATTAAAGCATTTCTTTTTTTCTTATGTTTCTTGACTAATCTGTGATTGTTGTTGATTGAACACTTTTATGTATTATAGTTTATGGTATTAATAGTATCTTATATCAACGTGGAATATACCCGCCAGAATCCTTTACCTACAAACAACAATATGGACTAACAGTGTTTGTGACAACTGATGATGGGGTCAAAAAATATTTGAATGCAGTTCTTGCACAAATTAAAGGTGAGCAAATTGTAACCTTGTTATGTTATAATGAACTTAGTATTTTATTTGTATTGAAACTGCATAGAAAAATGCTATTTATGAGCCATTATATTTGCATTTTATTTTATTTTTTAAATAAATTAATTTTTATTTACAGTATATTTAATTTTAAAGAAATAAAAATACAAAAATTATTATTATAATTTTTGACACAAGTTGCACATACTGTATGTTTATTCCTACCTTCTTTTTTTTTATAATTTTTTTTTCTTCTTTTCCTTCCTCTCTTTTGTACTTATTTAAAATGGAATACATTTTTTTCCCATTACTTTTTATACTTTATTATTATTATTATTATTATTAATATTATTATTATTATTCTTATTATTAATTATGTATTATTTATTATATTATTAATTATTATATTATTATTATTATTATTATTATTATTATTATTATTATTTTTTTATTATTATTATTTATTAGTGGTGTACTGAGTCCAGTTTTTAGGGCAAAGTCAGAGGTCAAAAATGATGCTGGATCCAAGTTCTTGGCAATCCCATTTTAATAAAAATTAAAATTTTTGTGTTATTTCTTTTGCATATAATAATAATAATAATAATAATAATAATAATAATAATAATATAATAATATAATGATAATAATTAATTTTACAGTAGTGAGACTATAGTCTGGAATAAAAGGTATAGATCTAAAGTAGAATATGTTCAGATGGACAATCTTAGGGGCGTGTTAGGTGTGAAAAGAATTAATAAAATGAGGAATGAACGTATTAGAGAGTTGTGTGGTGTAAAGAAAGGAGTAAATAAGGGAATAAATGAAAAAAGTACTTTGAGATGGTTTAGTTATGTGGAGAGGATAGATGATAGTCGGTTGGTTAAGCAGATGTATAGTGGTGAGTGTGCAGGGAACTGACCGGCTGGAAGACTGAAGAAAAAGTGGATTGAGTCAGTAAAGGAATGCCTGAAGAAACGAAATGTGAGTTTGGCAGAAGCAAGAAGAAAGGTGCATAATAAGGGTGAATGGTGGGGTTTTGTGAGGGGGTACGGTTGTGACTCACCTGGGCCAAGGGATGAACCTCATATTGACGAGATGCCATAGTGAGAATTAGATAGACTATTGAAGCTTTCCTGATTTAGAAAAGCAAACTTCGTAGAAGCTAAAACTCGTATAATGCTGTAAGGGATAAAATCTATACTGCAAGTGTAAAATTGTCAGAATATGATCATCCAATTAAATTTTTTTTAATATATTAAATATTACCTCTATGATTTTTTCCTAAGACATTTTATGACTTACTTTGTAAAGGTAGATTCAAAAACTTGTATGAAAACTTAACTTTGCCACAAATAGATGTAGCTGTTATCCCTTAGCTTATAATTGCAGCTTTACTAGTGATAATTTTACTACAGTTTCAATGACACCTCCAAAGAGCAATACAGTTCCTGTAATACTTCAATAGAAGTTTTTTAAAAAAAATTATATTTAAATTTTTAACTGTAATGTCTATGTAACAGATGGTTTTCAGAAAGATAGATTACAGGTTGTGCTTTTAAATATATATA